>JALNIO010000480.1:0-13095 GCA_023509875.1 Rugonectria rugulosa
CGCAGCTACCAGCTCAACGTTCCGATTGGTCTCGTAAGGGGTTGGAATTACGAGTGTAAGCGACGGTGCAATATGGAATTGAGCGTCAACACTCACTCTGCTTGCATCCTGGCCCAATTCTCGCCCGCCAAAGACGCGACAAGCAAAGCCCCAAGCTAGTGAAACAAGGCGATTTGGAATTCCGAACATCTCTAATGGCAAAATAGTCTGTGAATCTGCGAATTGGATTGAGATCAAGATATCATATTCACTAGCTCGACTCCCCCCTGAAAACTGTTTCGTCAGCTGCACGGAAACCCTCGTCCGGGAGCTCGCTCACCTGTCATAGGTTCCAATGGCACTGACCCTATGAGCACTCCGATTGGACCAAGCCGTGTGCTGGATTGTCACTACTCAGTAATTCATGGTAAAAATGCCTTATAGAGGGGAGCCGTCCAATGCTTTGTCGCTCCAGGTATTTCCCCATCGTCATCGGTCATTCCCTATAGCACGTCCGCTATCTTCCACTAGAATCAAGTCCCGGCTCCTCAAAACACAGAGTCATGTCATTCGAAAGAGAGCTGCGAGGAAAATTCCAAAACGTCGTCTTTGCCAAGTTGCCCGCGCCGTCCGAACATTCTCGTTGGGTTGATCATGGCTTCAAGCCCGGTATACAGTTACTGCAGCGCGGTCACACTCGATTCGAAGGCTGTCGGCCGTTTGCAATCGACGTCATAATGCATCGGGATATCCAGGTGACGCTGCGAGATGGTGTCAAAATTTACGTGGATATCTTTCGCCCGGAAGATTCGGACACAGTACCTATACCGGTAGTCATCGCGTGGAGTCCGTACGGCAAGACAGGAACAGGTACGTTGACTGTACCTGTTTGACCTCGTCTACTAATCCAAGTTTTAGGTTGTCTGAGTGTCGAACGCATCGCACCGTTCTCGGCTGGCATTCCTAAGAACCGTACCTCTGGATACGAAAGCTTCGAGGTATTCATGGCCCCGGACAGCAAATTGATGATCGACTAATGGAATGCCCATAATTTAGGCACTTGATCCTGCCGAGTGGTGCGAACGAGGCTATGCCATTCTTCAGGTTGATGCACGGGGAGCTGGTCGCTCCGAAGGCAATATTTCATGGTGGAGTACACAAGTGCGTCTTTAAGACCCTGACACTGTTTGTTGAGTAAGCTGACACAATGTAGGAGGCCATGGATGTTTACGATGTGATTGATTGGGTCTCCAAGGAATCTTGGTGCACTGGATCGGTCGCCATGGCGTCAGTATTGTGCTTCCAGGCGAACATCCCAATTTGGGGGAGAAAGAAGAGTATCATACTAACCTTGCGTACAGAGGTAATTCCTGGCTTGCTGTCTCCCAGGTCAACTTTGCTGCTCGCTTCTCTCACCCTGCCTTGAAAGCCATCGCGCCTTGGGAAGGGAAGATTGACCTCTATCGAGATCAGCTCGGCCGTGGGGGTAAACCGCATATCAAGCAGTTCCATCAGATGCTGCTTAAGGGATTTGCGGGTAAGCCAGCCGGGGCAACGTGGTATATTCAACGTTTGATTGACTTGAAACTAGGTCCTGGATATGTGGAAGATATTTGGGAGATGATACAACAAAGACCACTGTTTGACGACTATTGGGAAACAAAACGCGTGCCTGTTGAAAACATCGACGTACCCATGTATGTCGTAGCATCATTTGCGTGAGTTTCCAATACCATGTACGAATCTTGCCGTTGGTTAATGACTGATCATCTCCAATAGGAGTATGCTCCATGTCAAGGGTTCTTTCCATACGTTTAGGGTAGCGAAGACGTCACACAAATGGCTCCGTGTACATCCATATTTCGAATGTAAGACGATTCCAGTCAGCAAACCCAAAGGTTCTCCCATAAATTACTAATTTTTGATGTCATCAGGGTATGATCTTTATCGTAACGATGTGAATGATGACCTCCGACGCTTCTTCGATCGTTACTGCAAAGGAATCGAAAACGGCTGGGAGACTTCGACGCCCCCTGTACGGCTGTCCCTGATCGGATTTGATGACAGCCCTGCTAAGACAGTAATCGAGCGACCGGAGAATGAATTCCCTTTGGCAAGGCAAAAGTTACGCAAGCTCTATCTGGACGCAAAGACGCGAGCACTTCAACTAAACCCCGTCACCACCGAATCCAATGTTTGTTATGAAGGTCACAGCCTTAGCGAGACTGCAGTAAGTCCAATTTCACATCGTATCTGGGCTTAAATCTGACCGGTCGTGATTTGTCGCAGGATTTCACATTTTGCTTTACCGAAGCAACAGAAATAGCCGGATACTCGAAAGTAGTCTTGTTCATGTCGTGCAATGAGCACGCCGACATGGATGTCGCCGTGCAGATTCGAAAGATTGATGGACAGGGCAAGTTGCTAGAGCACGTGAACTACCCGTGTCCTGTGCCGCCTGATGAGATCCCAAACGTCAACATTGTGAAGCAACTTGGACCGCAGGGATTTCTTCGAGCATCTCACTCCGTAAGCCGGGAAAGCGAGGATGTTCCAAATGATGTCTTTTACAGCCATCGGAAGCAGGAATTCATCAAACCGGGATCTATTGCTAGGCTTGAAGTACCACTTTGGCCAATGGGTATGGTGTTCGCGGCTGGAGAAGGCATCATGTTAAGAGTGTCAGGTCACGACATGTGCTACCCTGAAACTGAGGTTTGTCGTATCTACGTTCCAGAGGATGACAACGTTGGGTTTCACAGGATCCATACTGGCGGACAGTGTGAGAGTTACTTGCTCCTGCCTTTCATACCACCTAAAGAAGAGATGTAGTATGGCGGGGACTCAATAACATTCTACCTATGGGGTATAGCTGTGCATTGTGGGCATTCTAGTGCATCCCTTTGTATATCTGCCGGCTGTCAATAGCTCTTCATTCCCTACTACAAATCTTACAATATTCTGCGGCGAGCTGAACCCGAAAAACGTGGGCTGATGTGATTTGCATCTGAATAACTCAATGCATTGTGCGTCTTTGTATTTCAAAACTGATGAATTTGCTTGTTTTCCCCCTCTGGGTAATGAGCTGCCGTTCTACCGCTGGCTTATTCCTAATGAAGTTGTTTCCGATCAGGTCCAGACGTGAAGATAACACCTAGTCGTGGAGATGAGTGAAGACAACATATTTAGGTCACTTATTACAAGAACTTTAGATGAAGTAAAGATACCAAAATCTTCTTTCTATCTTGTCTTCATGTGCTCAAACTATCCCACCAGGAATCCTGGGACTTGATTGCTCAGAGCTTTTAGGCTCGGGCGGCATCCATCTTCGCCTTCATATGCAGAACTTTCTTGACATTTGGTCGCAGGCACAATCTCTGATGCCAGTCATGGAAAGTAGGAAATTCGGCTAAAGTGTCAATCTCGCCAGGCATTAATTTCTGGAGGCTGTTATTCCACGGAATAAAGCTGAGATCGGCATAGGTGCACTTTTCACCAACCAAGTACGGGGTACCTCGCTTGGTTAGGTGATGCTCAATGACACCCAAAACGCGCTTGATCTCATTCGCGTATCGCTCCTGTGCCGAGGGGATTTTTTCGGGATGGTAAAAAGTGAACCACGCTCGCTGGCCGAAATAGGGGCCTTGACCAGACATTTGGAAGTGGAGCATGGAACTCGTCAAGTATTTCTCAGGTAGTGTTGTATAGCTGAGTTTGTGGTTGATGTCGTAGATGTCGATGAGATAGGACATTATTGCTCCCGACTATCGTTATTATCAAGATGCTGTCAGTGGACCTGATTGTGATAGAGTGTAATCTGTGAATGCTCAAGGGACTGATGTACCTCAAACATGACCACGCCCGTGTTTGGATCCTCGATACTAGGAACTCGTCCATTGGGGTTGATCGATAAGTATGGCTCCTCCTTCATTTCTGAAGATTCGAGGAATTTGTATTCGAAGGGTAAATCAAGCTCCTCCAACAAAATGGCAACCTTCCAACCATTTGGACCCTGTGCCGGTTAGAAACTTGGTGAACACATGGCCAAATACCGAAGGTATACTGACAACGTGTGTATATAGAATGATAGGCTTCATCGTGAATTGTACAAGTCAGTTGCAGTACTATGGTTCAAAATGAAAGATTGGTGAATGTGCTAGTTGGAGAATATATTCTAAAGAGGTTTATGGTACGTTTTTATATATATCCAGTTTGCCTACCTAGGCATATTTAACATTGTATGCGATGTAACGTCTTCGAACACTCAATAGAAGAGACCGGCCTGCCGGACTAGCTGAAGGTATCACTCCGCAGCCATTCCACTACTCCGGAGAAGCATGGATTGCGCGGAGTGATGTCTCCGATGACGATATCTTGAGACGGAAGTCCCGAAATCCCGCAACACCGAGGCTAGCTTGGCGATTGACATTACAATACAGTTTTTTTTACCCGGCAACTTGATTTGGTCGGAAAGGAAATAATTATTAATGCATCATTAGGTATAAGTCTCCGCTGCTTCGGCACGGATGGAAGTCATGGAACGTTCACGACACACTTTGTTTCGGCTCACGGCAAAGTTGACGGAAGTCTCTTGGCTAGGTCGAGCTGATTTAGAAGTTTTCGAATGATGAATCTAGAGGTCAATTGCGGGGTAATAGTAATTAAAAATGTGCAGGAGGGGTTTCGACGTCTTAAGCTTGTCATTCGATACTTGTATTTTTTCCTAGTCCTAGGATATTATACAAGAAAGTTTTGAACTCGAGGTACCTATTTCACAGCAGCGAGTCGTTTCGAAAGCGCCCAACTCCTGTAACTGACTTCGGGTTCAAAGACTGAAGACTACCCTATCCACACTTTTATTTTTCCACTGACTTTCCACGTCGCTGAGAGGGATCACGGAGATGGGCTTGGGATCCAACAGTGCCATGGCGTCCAACATTCCGGGCAGCTCTGCTCTCAGCTCCGACTCATTGAAGCTGCCCAGGCCAGAGCCCATGATTGAGATGTTTTTGGAACGAAGGATTGACCCCTTCAATTCCACTTGCGGAGCTGCCATGTTCCCGATTTGGATGTATTGGCAGAAATGTGACGGGTTCAAACTCCGAAATAGATGTTCGGTGAGTAGTCCATACACGTAGTCGAGAATGATGTCAACATTTCCTATACCCGAGAAATCCGTGTCGGTCTCGGGGCTCCCAAGGTCAATATGATCATCCAAGGTCAGTGGCGAGAGCTGCGCGAGATTTCTTGCGCAGCCAAATACTTTCCCAGCGCCCAGGTACCTGGCCAGGTCAGCAGCCATCTTTCCAGAGGCCGAAGTTGCTCCCAAGATCAAAACGGTAAAGGAGGGAGGTAAACCCCTGGCGCGCCGTCGGAGGGCCATCCACGAAGACAGTGCAGGGTTCGCGAATGCCGCCGCTTGAAACCTATCGAGACCGGATGGGAGCGGGAAGACGTCTTGTCGTGGAATATTGACTTTGCCCAGGAATGATCCTTTGCCAGAGAAATAGGTAACAAAATAGACTTCTCGTCCCTCGGTTGTCGTTCCCACACCGTCGACTCCGAGCGTATGTGGAAGGCCGCCTCCAGTTGAATAATGCAATCCTTTGGCCCTTGCGCGGACTAAATGGTGCAGGCAAACTGTCGAGACTTGTATCTGAATTTCCTCGGAAGACGGCTGTGGCGCATCGTCCATTTGCAGATATTCAGGGGGCTGTCCCCATTCTGTGACCTGGACTCCATACATGTCTAGTTTGGCTCAGGAAAGAAAGAAAAAAAAAGGGAAAACGAAAGTACAGTGACCAGTGCAACACGTAATGAGTTGACTTTGGAGATTATTAATGTCTGCGCGGGGCCAATTCCAGCATTGCGACAAGGACTAACAAACAACGGAAGTCCGCTCCAATCGGAATGCGGCGTCTGCTCTACCCTCATGACTATCTCGGCTGTTCCGTAGCAGACTAAATGACCCACATGCTGTATTAGGGTCTCGCATGCCTCAGAATTCTGGAGGGGGCTGCCGGAATAGTGCTGAAGCCTGACAACTCCCTGTTTCTCGGTTTGCTCGTTGCGGAACGGGGGGTTCAAATCTTGCAGCGGACACGGCTCAGCTTCAGCCACATCGTTCAACTTCACACTCACAGTGTTCGTAAAGGGTGCCCGACTTGAAGGAGTATTCTGCAGGAGACTGTTACTCCGCTTGTAGGCAGGTTCACTGGCTCCAACCCTTCCGAGTGGACAGAGTCCAGTTTGTCCTACGAAAGGAGCACTATGTGTGACAATGGCTTCTTACGTGACCAAGCCGAACAAGGACTGTATTTTTTAATGAAGTATAAGTAGGTATCATCAATATTCTAAAGTCTCTCTCATTCCTACTTCACGATAGGAGCAAAGCAACACACTTATTACGATATCCATTTTTCTCAAGTAACTCGACCCATCACTACCGACAATGCAATCTAACGATCTCAACATGACGCGACCACCAATGCCAACGTTTCCCGTGGAATTGTTGCGCGGCACGCTTCCGGAATCTAGAATTTCTGATGTCGTTGATCACGCAAAGGTTGCTGCGACTGCCATCGACTCTATCCCGCAGCTTGGATCTGGCATGATGTCGGAAAATCCAATCTGGCGCGATTTGTACGTTCTGACAGGTACACTGAGGACCTTTACTGGACAAGAACGCATCATATCCACATGGAAGGAACTCTCAGAATCCAAGGAGCCTTTTGCGTTTAGTTTGATGCCTGGCTCATCAAAGGTTGTCCGTATGGGGGAGACATATTCTTGGGTTCAAGCCAAGTTCACGTTCATGGTCAAAGGCCCTCCTGAGTCTATTTGCTCTGGTTACATTGGCTTGATCCCGGATGCCGAGTCTGGATGGAAGATGTGGCTCTTGACGACCATGCTCGAGCAGCTGAAAGGATTTCCCAGCCCTGACCACATTTCACTCTCCGACGCTGATTACGGCAAAGATGTACCTATCCATGGGGCCATAATACATCCGACAAGCTCTGGAGAATCAAGCTCGTCTCTATACGATTGTGTTATCGTTGGCGCGGGATTCAGTGGTCTCTGTGTCGCTGGCCGCTTGAAAGTAATGGGGGTGGCCAGCCTCATCCTCGAAAGCAATGCCCAGGTCGGCGACAATTGGCTGAACCGATATGAAACAGTTCGATGCGAGTCCTCACATACTGCATTTACACATATATCTTTCAGCTAATGAACTTGACAGATCATACATCAAAATACTTCAGTACACTTCCCCCGTCTCGCATTCCAGACATATCATGTCAGTACAATACTAACTCAATCAAGGTGATTTTCCGGTTGAGCCACTTTTCTCCAGTGATAAATACCCTTATTACTTGAAGGGTAAAGACTTGGCTCAAGGCTTTCAAGAATACGTCAAGAGGCACAATCTGGTATAGGCTTCCTCCAGGTACTTTGTCCATGTCATTTTCTGATTTGTTGCTTTCTTTCACATCTAGAACGTATGGCTTTCAACAACTTTGGAGTCTGGGTCACTTGACAAAACCAGCAA
The DNA here is from genome assembly GCA_023509875.1 of Rugonectria rugulosa. Classification (NCBI taxonomy): domain Eukaryota; kingdom Fungi; phylum Ascomycota; class Sordariomycetes; order Hypocreales; family Nectriaceae; genus Rugonectria; species Rugonectria rugulosa. Next base: position 7,526 of record JALNIO010000480.1, read on the forward strand.
CATGTGGACGTTGAATATCAATCGCGCTGGAAACCCAGTGTCAATCAAGGCATCTCATGTCGTCATTGCTACGGGGATCGGAAACAGTGTCCTATCGTATCCGCAGATGGATAATGAGGTGAGCCTTCCCCTCTTCTAGTTCGAAACGATTGATCAAGGCAGGCTTGGTGATTCTAATTCAATTTAGGGAGTGTTTGAGGGCACTATGCTTCATTCTGCAGCTTATAAGACTTCCCTACCATGGAAAGGCAAGCGAGGGGTCGTTATCGGCACCGCTAACACTGGTAATACCTGCATGATCAAAAGTTGCCGAGTGCCTCGTCTAATCCTCTGCTAGCACATGATGTTGCATCTGATATGCTCGATGCCGGGCTATCTTCCGTCACCATGGTACAGCGAGGTCGAACCCGTGCGTCACACTCTATCCATGGTCTCCAACGTTTCTTATCCCTTCTGACCCCGATGACAATAAAGCCGTGTTTCCGATTGAGCATTATCAGCATTGGTCGAATAGTATGTTCACTACTCTCCAAAGAGAAACCCATGGCACAGGAGAGGTACCCAGATGGAAACATTTCCAGTAACTAACTGGCATGATCAGCTATGTATTACGAAAACTGCGATAGGGAGGGGTCGGACAGGGAGTTACTCTCAATTCCCCTCGCAATTACTCGGAAAAAAACTCTTATTGGCAGCAAGATTGCTGTCGACCGTGACCATGAACGATACAATGCACTTGAGCGGAGGGGTTTCAGAGTAGACAGGTATATTGACCTCTGGAAATGCATGGCCGAAACGAACGGTCGTCACTATCAGGACGTTGGTTGCTCGGCCAGGATCGCGGCTGGATTGGTAAGTCTTCCTCTCCAAAGCCCAGCAGAGGTCTCGTGCGAGAATCCTACCAATAATGGACACTAAATCACTGCAGATCAAGATCAAGTCAGATGCTAAATTGACTGGCTACAGCCAAACGGGTGTATGCTTCAGCGACGGCAGCAACTTGGACGCCGATGTCATCGTATTTTGCACAGGGTACGAAAATGATATCCGGAAAGAGATGAGCCACCTGTTTGGGCGTGAGACTGCAAACCAGTTGGAAGATCTTTGGGGCGTGGACGAGGAAGGCGAGCTTCGAGGCGTTTTCAAACAGACTGCTGGTGAGTAAAACAGTTTTGTGCATCTTCTATCCTTCTTCGCGCCCTTCCTTCATCCCATCAAACTATTTTGTCGTGTGTTGGCTCACTCATCTCTTCCAGTCCGTGGACTCTGGTTTCATGGTGGCGGGGTTTCGCACTCGCGGTTTTACTCGAGGTTTCTGGCTTTGCAAATCAAGGCTGACCTTGAAGGAAGTCCTTTGAAGCCCTATAGGAAGTAGGGCTTTCGGGCACCTAGCCTCGAATAGATCGAGTTTGTCCTATGAGAGCTGAGAGCTGCCCAATAGAGCTTAGTTGAGCGAGACAAGAAGAGGGGGTTTGAAGCTGGATAACCTTGTGGACCTTATTCGAGCTTAAAATTATATTCCTATCAACTATATGACTCACTGCTGTCATTCCTTCTTTTAGGTAAGATAGCTGTCCCTGAATAGGTATTTTGAGAGGAGGCTTTTTGGAGATTTGTTCCAAGACGAGACTGCAGACTTAGATTTTCAACTCTAAGTGCTTACACACCGATCCATACCCACGATCCAATAATCCAGCAGTGTATGCGTTTCCAGGCATCTTATGTAGCAGCCGCCAAACGACCTAATCTTGTCCTCGCAGACAGTAGAGACGGAGAGGTGTATGAGGGTCAGAGAGATTAAAAAGCAGAACCGAAATCACTGATGGACAACTGGGTTGTATTCAAATAGCTCAAAGACATCTGTCTATCACAAACGCAACCGGAAGATGATTCTGATTCCGGTTTCATCATCTCAGCTCGTCACGGAAGTGATGTTTCTATGAGCAATTCACTAGCCTAGATTATTAACCTCCTGCATCATACTGACTCAACCTGAGGGTAAGTGGATGGTCACCTAATGACTAGATCATGTATAATGCTGTTATCTACAGTCATATTTCTCTCATGGTCTCCAGCCTCAAAGAAATGGTGTTCTCAACGCCTCCAAAGCTACTGATCGTAAAAGCTCAAAGAAATACTTGCAGCCCTGACTGGTTCAGCCACAGCGAACAAGAACAACCTCATCAGAGCCAATGTCAAAGCCAGACAAGGGGGCATGACACGAAAGAAGATAATCTCAGGCCGTAGAGTGACCTGGAATTGGTTAGTTTCATGACGGAAAAGCGCTCATGCATCCGGGGATTCGTTTAGACAAGAACGAAGCTGCTCCTAAGTCCGCAGATCTTGGAAATATGCGGGTCAACTGTCTTGATACGCCGAGGACCAGTCGTCACGGAAGGAGGACAGCGCATAGTCGCGCAACGGATGCTCCAAGCCCAGCTCCGTTCTCTGCAAACTAACGCTGAACCAATCGGATCGCCTGGATTGTGTTGACCTTCCGACCCAACCGGATTCAACTTTGACACGGCCGGATCGATAGCTGGCATCCGATAGTCAATTACGAGACAAACGGAGTTAGAACTGTGGGAACGAGGTGTTTGGTCCGATAATAGTCAATCTATAACTAGGTTGCTGCACCAGACTGTCCAATATCTAGCTCTCCGAGGCGTACTTGATCTATTCCGATCCAAAGACAATTTCCTAAACACGATCCGAAAGACTCGGCATTAGCAATGGAGCATCTCGCGGCTCTGGGCCGAAGTATCCCTGCTATGGCAAAACCAACCTTTCAGATTTATGGCGAGCTTCTCAACAGACCTGAGTCAGCTGCAGCCATCCGCAGCGTCCAATTCACAACTCATTCTTTTGGAGATCATGAGAAACAAAAGGTTGACGTTTATCAACCGTCATCGAGCGTACCTATTCCCGGTGCAAGAGAACTGAGGCCAATTCTTGTCTTCTATTTTGGCGGTGGCTTTGTTTCGGGAGGGAGAACCATCCCAGAAATTCCTGGAGACGTCGTCTATCGCAATCTTGGCTACTTCTTCGCCGAGAAGCTGGGTTATGAAGTCATTATTCCGGGATATCGCCTTATTGGTGATGGAGCCAAATTTGCTAGCGGCGCAGAAGATGTCCAGGGCGCATTGGAGTGGTTGCAGCAGCATTACCATGCTGAATCGAGGGAAGTGTTCATCCTTGGAAATTCAGCAGGAGGAGTTCATGTTGCTTCATGGCTGTTTGGCGGGAATCGTTTCGCCAAGAACGATAACCTCCTTCGGCATTCCGGTGGTCCAGTCCTGTCGGGTATTATTTTCCTAGGAACTCCATTCCAATGGGACGCACAAGGACCGCTCAAGGATGTACTCAGTACCTACTATGGGGGCGAGGATCAGATAGCAAAGCTGGAGCCTACAGCTTTGATGAGACAAGCGGTGACGGGTACTGGGTCTAGGGTGGTTACCGAGAATGAGAATATTCTTATTGTTGTTAGCCAATTCGACCCCGAGCCAATTGAGGCTGCAGGAAGAAGCTTTTTGAAGGCCTGGTCTGAAGAAGGAGGCGAAGCATCTCTCATAACACTGAACGGCCATAATCACTTTAGTCCGCCTTTGGCTCTTGGGACAGGCATTTCCAAGGAAGAAGATTGGGGGTTGAAAATAAGTGATTGGATGATGGATTGACTATAGGATGAAAAGATGTTGCGTCTTCTATTCTATACCTAAAATCGATTGTACTGCTACCAGCTACCTACCTACCTACCCTAGGTACGCAGTATCTTGGTTTGCAGTAATGACGCTAAACTAAGGCCTTAAAGCCCGATGACTCTATACGAGAGATGTTATACGAGGGGCTTACAAATCCACTGGCGATTCAAAACGCCGGGACATTTAGCACATTGCTGCCCAACTTTTTCTAAATAAGAATTCATCCCAACTCCCATTGACTGCCTGAATCTTGTGAAAATTGTCAAGACTTGGTTCCCTCAAAATGACGCAAGACACTGATATTCCGACCGTCATCAAGCGTCCGCTTCCCAACGCTGTAACATACGACCTCTCCACCGCCGGCCAGGTGACGATTACGCTGCCAGAATCTTCCACTTGGTCCAGCGGCCTCCACTGGCACGAATCTCATGACGAGTACCTCAAGGTCATCAAAGGGACCATTCGGGTTCAATTGGGCGACTCGACTCGTCTCATCAGCGCGACCGACAGTGAACAGCCCGAGATCAAGGTCGCCCGCTTCGAATGGCATGAGTGGCAGCGCGCGGTCCCCGATGGAGAAGTGGTGGTGATTGAGCGAACAGAGCCCGTCGACAACGAGAAGGCCATCTTCTTCTGGAATCTCAACGGCGTCATCCTGAATGCCCCGAAACTACTGGATGAACCCTCCATCTTGGTCTCACGCTTGCCGCCGCGCATACAAGGCCTGCTTTTGGACTCTTGGATCACTCTCAACCTGTTTGTGATTTTCTATCACCTCGACAATTTTCCCGTCTTTCTCAACGTGTCCAATCTGGTATCAATGCGCTACGGCAACAGGGTCAGAAACAGGCTAAAGCGACTCGACTGGATCGCATCTCACATAATTCTTTATTCTGCATCGTGGCTGGGATGGATCTTGGGGATGCAGCCGGTCCAGCCGCGGTACACTCCCGCTGTCGCATACGCGTCTTGGTGGCTGGAGAAGGAGGAACGAGGCAAGAAGCGGACTCACAAAAAGTGAAGGGTGTTTAGTGATTGGAGATATGCATGCGCAAGTGCGTGAGGGAGAGTCAATGAAGGCATCTTGAATTTAATATCACTCTGAATGTATACCACCGTGGAAGAACATCATCCTTTCTTGCCTAAGGAAGCCAGCCACGGTTCTCACCCACGATTGTCGCCAACCATTCTTCCTCCATCAACGACCACAGTTGAGCCAGTCGCAAACGTACTCTTCATCAAGTATATATACGCCTCAGCGAGCTCATCCGGCGTCGCCACCTTGCCCAAGATGGAATCCTTCTCCATGGCAGCGTACATTGGTCCCGTCACCTCCTTGGGGAATCCATCGAATAATTCGGTCCACACGAAGCCTGGTGTCACGCAGTTGACCCGACATGGCTTCAAGTCGAGCGCCAGTCCCCGCGCCATAGCCTCTACGCCGCCGTTCACTCCGTTGAGCACAGCCCATCCGGTGCCTGTCGGCCGCCAACCCGTCGTCGACGCGGTGATGGTGAAGGAGCTGTTTGCCGTTTCGTGGATGTAATGTCGGAGATGTTTTGCGAGGAAGATGGCGCCCGTGATGCGAACCTTGCTGATGGTGGTAATCTCGTCAAGTGTGACGGAATCGAGGCTCGGGGGTTTGAAGAAATTCCCCGCTGTGAAGACGACGTGGTCAAGTTTTCCACCTCGAGAAGCGAATTCTAGGAGGTTTTTGACGTTGTCTTCGACCGTATCTGGGCTGCCTAGATCACACGCCTTCCCGAGGACCTCGCGCTCGGGAAGTTGATTGGTCTGGACGTGCTTTCGGAGCCGGTCAACAGCGTCGTCAATCTTGGTCTGGTTGGAGCTGCTGATGATGACATG
>JALNIO010000481.1:0-17407 GCA_023509875.1 Rugonectria rugulosa
CCAAGGAATACCGAATCAGCATCTCGTATAGGCTTAGCATTACTAATTGCATGATGCTCAAGTTGCATATTTGAGAGAATCTGTAGGTAAAGCGAAAGCCCAAATCTATCCAAAACGCCAATCAGACCAATAAATCCCTTACGCGCGATAGGTCTCTGTCTGTCGAACGACCAAAGTTCAATTGCGAGATAGTAGCGAGTCTGAAGATCTAATGAAGACGAGAAATCCCCAACGGAACATCCAAGATTAAGTTTTCATCCTATATTGTAGTCCATAGATTGTGAGCCTCATCGACCCGCTCCCTGTTCATCGGCATACAGGATGGGTATTGAAAACAGCTGTGACGAACATCCGCATTACGACTCTAATTTATAATAGACGTATTTTAAGGAAAGAATTTATCCATCTCAATACAATCCAATTTTATTTTAGATGGTAAACTCCCTGGTGCGTTCTTCGACAGTCAGGTGGCGGCATTCCCAGCAGAGTTCTGTTTTTTCTTGCTAACCTAGACACGACACTATCATCGTTTCGGGATTTGACATTTTCCTCTATACTGATCCTAAATCCAAGGTTGAACTTACGAGCCTAGGTCGCTATTGACTGTCTCTACTCATTAGCCATGACCAGAGGGCTCGGCTTCAGGACAATATCGGGCTCGTCTCCGATGTCGTACGCGCTCTGATTCGTGGATGGGTCCTCCCGAGCTTCATGGCGCGGAGGCGACTTTTCTTTATACCGAAAACCAGTTGTGGAGTCGGTCCCTTGTTTGCCGACGTGATTGGACGAGAGCCTGGGTAGAAGCTAAGTCCTCACGATGGAAACGAGCCCTTACGTCAATCGTGATTGACTATAACGACACCATGGACGGCTTTCTGCGACATCTCCTGTAACTCCGCGGGACTAATGTGAATTCATCATCCACGTGTTGTTGGTCGGTAAGCTCATCTCCTTATCCTCGAAACTCTCTTGCCACCTGACTGCAAAAGCTGGAGAGACGAACGGGCGCATGGGCCGATGGACGCGAAGCAATTTGGAACGAGTTCCCGTAAAAAGGTATAATGCACTCCGTCAAACGTCTTCTTCATCAGCCCTAGCAGCCAAAGACGGGGAAAAAACTTTACTTTTCTCAATGCAACGTTTAAATCGACTCGTATTCTTGAGAGAAAGAGCTCCTCTTGCGTCAGAAATTTTCGTAATTGACGGCCGGCGGCTATCAGCCCCAGATGGTCTTCACCAGCTCACCCAGATCCGTCCTCTTTTAATGCGGGGAGTGGACGCTGCTTATCTCTGCCATTTTATGACTAAGAAAGCCGGCGGCGATTCCAGCGACATGTTATCTATCTTATCGCTAACAGATGAATAGACTTTTTACCTGAGCATGGGTGTTCGAGGAAGAAGACGAGTTTTTTTCTTCGCCATCTTTCCTTCGGACGCTGATCTGGTACCCGTCTTAGCAACGGAACTGAGCCCGTTCGGTACTTGTCGTCCGTTATCATTTCGCACTGAGTCAGTGCCGTAAAACTACTTACCTTTCTTGTACCTTATCGTAGACCATGCCCCGCGGGTTTGACCGTGTAGCAACGGCGTCTCCGTACCATCATGTTCAAGGGGATGGAAAAGAGGTGCAATCCGGCGACACTTCGGATCCTGGATCATCGTTTAAGACGAGCTCGTCGTGAACATGTTATAAGTCGGGCAGAGTCGCACTTCGCAGGATGTAGATCACTCTCCCAGTGTTTGCGCGCATAGTGTCAGTTCACCAATCTGCAGGTCGAAACACCAAAGCAGGATGCAGCACCACAACGACTCCCCCACGGCCGAGGCCGACGACACCAAGACGCGGCCCGTCTCCGTCACTGACGCCCCCGAAAAGGGCGAGGTCGCCAACATCTCGGCCCAGCAGAGCATCGACCCGGAAGCCGAGCGCCGCATCGTGTGGAAGTTTGACCTGCGCATCCTGCCGCTGCTGGCCGTCATGTACCTCTTCAACAGCCTGGACAAGAGCAACATGGGAAACGCCAAGACGGCCGGTCTGGTCGACGACCTGGGGCTCAAGGGCGACCAGTACAACATCCTGCTCTCCGTCTTCTTCATCCCCTACGTCCTCACTGCGCCCTTCCTTGGTCTCCTCGGCAAGAAACTAGGTCCTTCGCGGGTGCTGCCCTGTATGATGGCCGTCTTTGGATCCATGACTTTGGTCACGGCGGCCGTCCACAACTTTTCCGGCTTGTTCGCCATTCGCTGGTTTCTGGGAATGTCGGAGAGTGCATTCTTCCCCTTGGTCATCTACTACCAGACTACCTTTTACCGACGTGGTGAACTCGCTCGACGACTCGCCATCTTCTACGCCGGATCGGGCATTGCCAGCGCATTCTCGGGTCTCCTCGCATTCGGCACCTTTCAGATCGAGGGCGGCGCTCTCCCAGCGTGGAAGTATCTCTTTGTTGTCGAGGGAGCCGGAACTCTGGTCGTCGCCGTTTTCGCGTGGTTCTATCTGCCCTACAACGGTGCCACGGCCAGCTTCCTCACCGCCGAGGAGAAGGAACTGGCTCATTATCGACTGCAGATGGATTCCTCGTCCGTCGTCGGCGAAGACTTCAACCTCCGCGAGGCAGCCAAGATCCTCAAGCACCCTACATCCTGGGCGGTCCTCTTGATCCAAGTCTGTCTCGGTGTGCCTCTGCAGGGCGTCCAGCTCTACCTCCCCGTCATCGTCAAGCGCCTCGGCTACAGCACCGTCAAGACCAACCTCTACACCGTCGCCCCCAACATCTCGGGTGCCGCCATGTTGCTCATCCTCGGCTTCTGCTCCGACTTTTCCAAGCTGCGATTCCCCTTTGTCGCTCTGGGCTTTGCATTTACCTTGACTGGCTTCATCATCTATGCTTGCGTCAATGTCACTACGCAGTTGCACGTCGCCTACTTTGCCTGCTTCATGATGACTTGGGGCACATCGGCACCGTCAGTCATCCTGGACGTGTGGTACAACAACAACATTGCCAACGAGAACCGACGTATGATGCTCACAACCATTGCCGTTCCCGTCGCCAACGTCATGGGTCTGGTCGCGTAAGTTGACTTCCAACCTTTCAAGATAACTCATCAACCAATGCTGACCCTTTGTACAGGTCCAACATCTTCCAGGACAAGGACGCTCCCAAGTACTTCCCGGCCTTGATCACAACTGCTGCTTTCGGTGCTACCGGCTGCGTCTGCACCTTGCTTCTGGGCTTTTGGATGATTTGGGATAACAAGAAGCGTGATAGAGTAGAGGGTGTCAAGGTCAAGGCCCGCGACATTCCCACGGAGCTTCTCGCGGCTGGACCCGAGAGCCCTGCTTACCGATGGTATCTCTAAGCTTCGGCATCAGAAGCAATCTATCATACCGCGACGCGGATACAAAAGTTTCACATACATGAATACAATTGATCATGAACTTCATATCGAACTGCAACTGTAGTCTTGTTCATCTACTTGTCGCCGTTCACAGTGCACCTCTCAACCTTTGTATGCCATATTGAGATTGGTAGTACTTGTCGCTCACGGCAATGTGTATCCTCCGTCAATTACCAAGTTTGCTCCTGTTAACTTGAGTCAGCAAACCATTTAGTCCTAGTACGTGAGACTCACCCGTCATGTAACTGCTCGCGTCGCTTGCCAAAAAGACATAGGACCCTTTGAGCTCGGCAGGTTCGCACAATCTTGCCCCCGGAATCATGCCGAACCACTTGTCCCTCCATTCTTTCGGATGAACGTCCAACATGTCAGTTGCAATGAAGCCCTCGACACCAATTAGTACGCCATCAATCGCCATCTTCTAGGTTGAATACTCACCGGCGACACACAGTTGACCCTCGCAAAAGAGGTCCATTCCACTGCAAGACTCTTGGCCAAATGCACAACGGCGGCCTTGCTGGCGTTATACGCGGCCTGGGTTTGAGGGACATTGACCAGGATGGCGCTCACGCTGGCCGTGAATATGATGCTCCCGCGGGTCTTGGTGCCCTTCATCACATTTGCAGCTGCTTGAGCCGTCCAAAACGCGCCGTGGAAATTCACATCCAAAAGGTGGCGGAACTTGTCCTCGGGATAATCCTCAGCAGGGATGTGGTCCGCGATGCCTGCATTCGCAACCACAATGTCCAGACCTCCGAGTTCCTTGGCCGCAGCCTCCACGACCGCAATCACGGCTGCTCGGTCGGTGACGTTGCATTGATACGCTTTCACAGTGCGCCCTGGGTTAGCAGCCTCAAGCGACTGGACAAGCGAGGAGATTTCCTCCTGTTTGGTGGTTGAGTAGGTGAATGCCACCGACGCGCCGGCTTCGAGCAGGCCGGTTGCTACTTGGAGGCCGATGCCCCGTGATCCGCCCGTGACCAACGCCGTCTTCCCCTCCAGGGAGAAGTGCGAGAGGACGGGCGCGGTCGGGTTGGGATGTGATGCGAGAACCATTTTACCAGAGCTATTGAGTATTGAGTGCCAGGCTAGAGAAGATGGTGTAGGCACAAGGTGTGCTATGCGACCAGGATTTAAACCCAGAAGTCTCCCCGCGAACCTTGCAGCACATGTGCCTTGTACTTTGGCTGCCCCTCCCCGGTGTTGCATGTCGCCAGCATGATGAACGATTGGAGTCAGAACCGGTGGAGTTGAGGGGTTCGGGTGACTGTCGACCGGTGGCATGCAACGGTAACCCCTCCCTTGCTACCTCTGACGGGATGGCAGTAACTGATCCAGACATCTGCCGAGAATGTTACAGTAAGCCTAAGTTAAGAGTATTTTCTAAAGTACAGACGAAATGATTACATGATTGAACAAATTCGCCTCATCGGGTGATGTGTCCATTGCAGAAACACGACTTACACGTTATACACGTAGATAGGTACACTTGCCCACAGCCGTAAGTCGGTGGATGAAACAATATGAGTCGAAATATATTGCCCAGGGGATTCAATGCTATTCCCTATCTTTTTCTTTACGCTACTTTTGAACACCTTCAATAATGACCTTGAGCGTATTCTCTTGAGCCTGCCGAACCAGCTTAAAGGCTTCCTCCGCCTCCTCAAACTTGAACCGATGCGTAATCAGCTTCCTAGGGTTAATCTTACCGGCTGCGATCAGTCGAATCGCCTCGGGATAGCACCCAGTCGAGTATCGGATCGAGCCCTTGATGACCAACGCACGAATGCACGCAGTCGTAATAGGGAATACGACATTCTCCCTGCCCATTCCAGCCTGGACATACGTGCCGCCTTTCCTCGCCGCAAAGATGCCCGCTTGAATGCACGGCTCTGCCCCAGTGCACTCCAAGACGACATCGGCACCTTCTCCCAGCCCGAATTCCTTGACAACCCTCTCCCCCATTGCACGAGCAGCCTCGACAGGGTCAGCGTCGGCTTCGGGCTTCGTCTTGGACACGTAGACGCCGTCGGCTGCAAAGTCGCGCGCAAATTGAGCTCGCGATTCTGAAATGTCGACGCCAATGACTTTGCTTGCTCCAGATGCTTTGGCAACAGCCTGACATAGAACGCCAATGGGGCCGCATCCAAAGACGAGGACTGATTGACCAGCGCGCAGGTCCCCTACCTTGACAATTTGAACAGCCACGGCCACGGGCTCAACCAATGCGCCGTCTTCGGCAGTCATCTCATCAGAAATTGGATACACATAGTCAGACGCAACCGTGTAGTATTTCTGGAGCGTGCCGTCATGAGGCGGCGTTGCAGCAAACACCGTATCAGCGCAGAGGTTGTACGAGCCGTCACGGCAGAAATCACAACGTCTGCAGGGAACTCCAGGCTCGATGGCAACCCTGTCCCCGACCTTGACATTCTTGACTTTGGAGCCAACTTCAACAATGACGCCGGCGCTTTCGTGGCCAAGAATGATGGGGCTGGTCAAGATAAAGTCGCCAATCTTTCCACGGGCCCAGTAGTGCACGTCGCTGCCGCAGATGCCAGTCTGCTGGACGTGTACTCGCACGTCGTGCTCGTCTGTCAAGGGCTTGACTTGTCGGTTCTCAAAAGAGACATTGTTGACGGATTGGAGGACAAAGGCGGGGTTCTGAGAGGAGGTTAGAATTGGGCGAGTTGTGGGCAATGTAAAGCACTTACGACTTCGGCCATGATTGATGATGGAGTACCTTGATGGTTGCAGGGCAATATCTAGGAGACAATAAGATTGATCGGTATTTTATAAATAGGTGCTATAGAAACTAAGGATATCGCAGGGGAGTGTCAAACTTCTTGGTGGAGGACTGCGGGGGATCATCATGGAGCCCGGGTGACAGAGCTCCGACTGACATGAAGGCAATTTCCATATCCCAAGAAACTGCTCACAAAGTATATATATGTATACATGAAAGAATCGCACTTGATAACACAAGAAAAGTAACCTACAAAATACCAGCGAAATGGACGCTGTCTATCAATCTCTCGCTGAGCGCATCCTGGCCAAGTTCGCCGCCTGTCAAGCCCAAAACAAACCCCGACTACTAATCGCAATGGCCGGCCCTCCAGGATCCGGAAAGTCGACAATCGCCCAAAAAGTTACCCAATACGTTGCATCCTTGCCTTCGGCCCCTTCAACGGTCGCCATATCCGTCGACGGCTTCCACCTCCCGCTCGCCACCCTCCGATCCCTGCCCAACGCCGAGGAAGCCATCGCCCGCAGAGGCGCACCCTGGACCTTTGATGGCGCAGCCGCCGCGGACCTGGTCCAGCGTCTCCGGGATGCGGCTGGAAAGCGCTCCGTCAGTGCGCCGACGTTTGATCATGCTCTGAAAGACCCTGTTGCAGATGGGCTGATTGTGGGCGCGGACGTGCAGGTCTGCATCCTGGAAGGGAACTATCTCCTGTGCGATGAAGCCCCGTGGGATACCATCGCGTCTATTGTGGATGATCGGTGGCTTGTCAAGGTTGATGCGACACTGGCGCGGCGTCGAGTCGCAGAGAGACATGTGCAGTCGGGTATCGAGCCGACGATGGAAAAGGCACTGCAAAGAGCAGATGGAAATGATATGGTCAATGGGAGTTATATAGTCAGACATAGTGAAGGTCGCTACGACATCTTGATTGGGAGCATTCAGGAGGAACAATAACCCTAACACGGCAATCAGAAGTTTGTGTGGTCATCTACGTTTGAGTGACTGGAAATTGGACGGTTTGTCCCATGAGCTGAACGCACGTCACTATTAACAAATTACTCCTCTAGGCAATTATCTTCTCAGTACTTGGTACATTATTTCTTCTCCAGAAGACAGATTTCTTGAAAGAGCATCTCCGGTAATCGGCGTAAATAATAGCTTTTTTCCATGTAAGTCCGTGACGCCGTTCGATGCTACCCTTTGAAGTTCGGACCTTTGTTGGGCCACTGTTACCGGCTCCTCACGTCGGCTCAGACCACGGGCGACAATGACCCTCTCCGAGACTTTGATACGGATTCAAGGCAACCAGAATTACCAACTTACCCATCGAGGGTCACTCTCTCCGACTTCTCCACGGGAGTCTTGGTACCAGGTTGGCTCTTAATATGGACTTACAGGCAGCCCATGCAGCCTTTGACTTACAAAGGCGCTTATGTGTCAAGCAAAATTCCAACCCTACCCTTTAGTCTCACTTCAGTTTTGAATTACCCTTGAATCCTATTTTCCTCATCATGACGGTCACCAACGGAAGCAATGGGCAACAGTCCATCCGAAAACCGAACCCTCCTGTCGAGGATAGCATCTTCAAATCCTTTAGGCTAGACGGCCGTACAGTCATCATCACAGGCGGCTGTGGTGGTATTGGGTATGAGATTGCCCGTGGCCTCGCTGAAGCCGGCGCGAATGTAAGTAACCAACAATGTCTTGCCCTGAGTTCCTATTCCTGAATTCTCTGACAAAACACTGTTAGCTTGCCTTATGGTATCACAACTCGACTTCTTTTGACAAGATCAAGAACAAGATCACTCAAGACTTCAACGTCAAGGTACAAACATACAAAGTCGACGTTCGAAAGCACGCAGAAGTCGAGGCGGCGGTTGCCCAGGTCGTCGCCGACTTTGGCCGCCTCGACGTGATGATTGCCAACGCCGGCATCCCGACCAAGGCAGGCGGCCTGGACGACACCATCGAGGACTGGGACAACGTCCGAGCCACAGACTTTGACGGAGCCTACTACTGCATGCGCGCCGCCGGCCTCGTCTTCCGCGAGCAGAAGCGCGGCGTCGGCATCATCACCGCCAGCATGAGCGGCCACGCCGCCAACGTGCCGCAGGAGCAGAGCTGCTACAACGCCTGCAAGGCCGGGTGCATCCACCTCGCCAAGAGCCTGGCGGTCGAGTGGGCGAAATGGGGCGGCCGGATCAACTCGGTCAGCCCTGGCTACGTTGACACGGCCATCTCGGGGGATTGTCCCTTTGAGATGAAAGAGGAGTGGTTTAGTCTGACGCCTATGATGAGGGATGCGGATCCGAGGGAGTTGAAGGGGGTTTATTTGTATCTTGCGAGTGATGCAAGCTCATACACGACGGGTGCGGACTTTGTTGTTGATGGAGGATATACAGCGAGGTGATTCATCAATGTAAGAATTGGAACAATACTCTCAAATTCATTAAATTACAACTGCCTTCGTAAGAACTCGCATTTAACGGGTATTGAAGTACTGGCCATCATACGACTAACCAGCGCCTACACGTTGCCCAAGCACCGAGGATATCTAGTTATGTGAAATGTCATATAGTGATTTCAATTCCTATTAGTTAGTAAACGTAGGAGCCGGTCTTTGTCTCAACATTTCCCCTACTATCAAGTTCAAACCGTGGAATCCTAGCCACTCTCCAGCACCAATTCCCACGACAAGTTTGTATTAAGGGTATGCCGCAATCGGAGCTGGACACTAGACTCATCAATACCGGTAAATACCAGTTCCTCTTGTCCAAGTCATTTCCAGTTAGCACCATGACTCCCAATAAACCGGGAGAAAACAGGTTCCTTGCAGAACATCGGTCAACCCTCCCCCGCCTCGTCCCCTCCATCTCGAGTCATGCGTGAACCCAGCCGTCCACTCAGCACCTCGGTCGACTGTCACCCTCATGGACGACCCACTCCGTCTGGACGGTTGGTTTGGCGGGAATACGCCTTTTCGAAGCCTTCCCCGTCTTCCCCGCGTGCTCTCCACAGCTTGAGTTGCATTTCTCCAGGTTTAGGCATGCAAATGATCCGGGGGTTCGAGGTCGAGGTTAATGTCATGCTGGAGCTGTTACCAAGCCGGTCCAAGATCATGCCACAGAGTTGACGCGTTGATCCCGCGTAATCGCTGTAGAACACTACACTTTTTCGTATTATATAAAGAGGACATTGGTTCCACCGTCATGCAGCATACATGTCTAGTACACGCAAAGTGATTCCAGCCACTATCAGTATCAGCTCTCGCCTTGTCCTCTACCATGGCATCTCAGGTAGAAAAGGACGCAAAGATTGTCGGCTCGGCGCTGGCCGAAGTCTTGCCACATAATGACAAATATTGGTTTCAGAAATCTCACCTCATCAAGCTCAACTTTCTCCTTCTCATCCCGCTGCTCTCAAGCTCTGTCTCTGGTTATGATGGTAAGTAACCAAGATTGATTTGGGCCAGAGCTTTTGTTGATCAGACTAGGCTCTCTCATGAACGGCCTCCAGTCACTTCAGCAATGGAAAGACTACTTTGGTGACCCGACTGGCTCCGTGCTGGGTCTTGTCAACGCCGCCCAATCCATCGGTTCTGTTCTCGCACTCCCATTCGTCGGCCACCTTTCCGACAAGTTCGGCCGCAAACCAATTCTTCTGGTCGGATTGATTCTCATCTGCGTTGCATCAATCATCCAGGCCGCTTCCATCAACTACGCCATGTTCGTCGTCTCCCGAATCATCGTCGGCTTCGGCGGCATGTTTGTCGTACAACCGAGCCCAATGTTAATCGCAGAGTTGGCATATCCGACTCATCGCGGCAAATACACCTCTGCTTTCTGGACATTCTACTACCTGGGAGCCATTCTAGCTTCCTGGACGACCTTTGGAACCCAAAAGTATGAGGACGCTGTTTCGTGGCGAGTTCCCTCTGGACTGCAGGCTCTATTCCCTGCAATTCAGTTGATCTTCTACTGGTGGCTCCCCGAGTCTCCCCGATGGCTCGTTGCCCAAGACCGTGCTCCAGAAGCCGCACGGCTCTTGTCCAAGTACCACGATCCTGACACGGTTGATAGTCCACTGGTCAGACGTGAGCTTGCCGAAATTATCGAGACGATCCAATATGAGAGGGCAGCCAAGAGCACTGGCTGGGCTGCCCTGGTCAGTACTCCTGGGAACCGAAAACGGACATTGATTGCTGTTTGTACCGGCACCTTTGCGCAATGGAACGGAATTGGAGTTGTAAGTAGTTTACGTGGTTTCCCGGGGCGGTCAAGTGCTAACAATTTGGCAGGTTTCTTACTACCTTACCCTCGTTCTGGACACTGTTGGCATCACGGATACCTTTGATCAAACGCTCATCAATGGTCTCCTTCAAATATTCAACTTTGGGGCAGCTCTGAGCGCGGCTTTCCTCGTAGATCGCCTCGGCCGCCGAACCCTGTTCATTTGGTCCGGAGTCGGAATGTTGGTGTCGTATATTGTGTGGACTGCTTGCTCGGCCGTCAACACCGATACCGGCAACAAATCTGCGGGAATCGTCGTCGTTGTTTGCCTCTTCATCTTTTATTTCCACTACGACATTGCCTGGACACCTCTTTTGTTTGGATATCCCACCGAGATCTTTCCGTACTCGCTGCGGTCCAAAGGCATTGCCGTCGAGCTATTTGCTGTTTATGGGTCACTTATTATCGCAGCGTTTGCCAACCCAATCGGCCTGGACAATATTGGATGGAAGTACTACATCGTCTTTTGCGTTCTTCTTTTAGTATTTCTTCTAGTGACGTATTTCCTCTTCCCCGAAACCAAGGGCTACAGCTTGGAGGAGATTGCCAAAATCTTTGATGGAGACGAAGTCATTGACGAGGAGAGAGTGCGCGCGGCTGACGGGAAAAAGTTGGATGACAATTTCAGTCACAATGAGCATGCTTAATGGAACATCGCTTAGATGTCCACAGTTTCGTGTTGTAGTTAGTTGATTGAAACATCGAATTGCCTTCATCCTAGGTACCTTGCGAATATTTCAACCAAGATACTGACGTCAGCGTCCTTTTTTTGCTCGGAGTTCCTCAGTGCTTGTCACGACGTACTAACTAAATCGAAGTCGTGGAGTGGAAATAGAGCCATGCTTATTGCGTAAATAAACTGTATCATTCTATAATGAGCGCACAAAAAGAATGCTGGAATATGTAGTAAGGAGACAGAAATGGTCTATTTTGCCAGCGTTGTAGGTAGGTATGTATTATGCGGGGAGTTGTCTACTCCGCATTTCTTAGTCATGCAATTCCCCAACCCAAAGTGAGCCCAAGCGGCTCTACCCTGAATCCCACATTCTCCAGATCACTTGACAGGAGACCCAAATCTCTCTTCGACTCCAGGATCATCAACAAAGAGATATACCGATGATAGCAGCCCTATTTACTCAGTTATGATGCAATCTTCTCGTCCAGATCCTACAACACCTCCCGACTCCGCATCATCAGCCCCCAACAACTTAGAGCCTGCCCGCCTCCCCGATGATGGCCTTCTTGGTTCCTCAGATCAAGCATGCAAAGAGTGCCGTAGGCGAAAAGCACGATGCAATCGAGCATTACCAATATGTGATTTGTGCACGAGATATCGACGACATTGTCTCTATGAAAAGCACTCACGCACACCACTGACGCGGAGGTATTATCTTTGCTCTGGGTGTATGTATGACATGATGAGCTGACAAGAGAAGGCATTTAACAGAGGTGGAAACTCGCCTGGAGCGAGCCGAAGCACTGTTGAGGCAAATGAGAATGTTGGTGCCACCACAACGAAGACCAGGGCCGCCAGGAGATGGAAGCAACTCCCAAGATGTTGCTAATTCCGAAGTTGTATCACATACTAACAATACCGAGTATGAATTCAATTTCTCTATCGCACCAGTCACTCAAACTAGCCAACTGCCAGTCACAGTCGAGACAACGACCACGGCGGAAGGTCTTTCTGACCCCAATCCACACATTTTACCCTCTACTTCCGACGGAAGAAATGGACTTGGTCTCTCAAGTGCAGACCATCAAAGACTCTTGGAAGGCCCGCCAGTGGATGATTTTGAGTGGTGTGAGAAGTCGACAACACACGTCCATGGGCTTTCTCCCGATGCATCAGGTGAGGCCGCCGCAGATGATAGTCCGATTTCCGACGGCATGGCATCTTTGAATGTCAACGAAGGGGAGTCGGGTTACCTTGGTGTTGCTTCAGGGGCTGCACTTCTCCGTCTGCTGGAGCCAAAGTCACGTCGAAGGCTTTCCAAGTCACAACATAATACATCGCCCATTTATCCCATGGTTCCCCAACCGAACCCCAATCGCCATATTTCCGAGTCAATGATCGATGCATACTTTCGTTTATATCATGTCAGTTACCCAATCATTCACGAACCAACATTTCGTGCGCAATACAGCGAGGTGATCCCTCGGCCGAACGGGACATGTTGGAGCGTTTTGGCATACGTCGTTGCGGCCATTGGTGTTTGGGCATCAGCCTCTTCGTCGGCCGAGAACTTGGATATGGCGCTCTTTCAACAAGCGAGCTCGATACTCAGCTTTGACTTTCTCGAGGTTGGGAATTTGCCACTTGTCCAGGCATTGACACTGGCTTCGAATTACCAACAGAAGAGAGACAAGCCAAATTCTGGATACAACTATCTCGGACTCGCCGTGAGAATGGCCATGGGACTTGGCTTGCACAAAGAATTCCAAGGGTGGAATATTTCTCCGCTGAACATGGAGATGCGGAGACGAGTCTGGTGGTCATTGTGCGTCTTTGACGTTGGCGCAACCATCACTTTTAGTCGTCCAGACGTTTGGCCTTACAAAGGTGTTGAAGTCTCTTTTCCGCTGAATGTTCACGATAAGGTAGGTACTAACGGAGTTCTATTGAGTGCGATATGCTCACAAAATACCAGGATCTAACGGCAGCATCTACCTCATACCCTCCTGAAAGCGACCAGGTCACGCCCTACACAGCTGTCACCACACAGGCCCGATTCCACATCGCGACGCACGAATGCTATGACCGCATCATTTCCAAACCATTTCCTTCGGCTGGGGAACTCCTGAAGATGGACACTGATTTAATCCAGAAGTGGCAAGCCGAGATCCCAGCCCACTTTCGAGAACAGGCTGCAGTCCCGTCCCGATACGCTTTTTGCCACGCGGTCATGTCCTGGCGGGCATGCAACCTGAGAATCATACTCTACCGGCCGTTTGTTATCAGGAGAGCTTTGAGACGTCGTGTGGAGTCTGAAAGGGAGAGCAATCTCGCCTATGACCGGTGTCTTGAAGAGGCAAAGTCATCCATTCAAATGATCGCTGGTTATTGGGAGAAACGCGAACACAATCGACTTGCCGCCTGGTATTGCTTGTAGGTATCCAGTGCTCTCTTGAAAAGCTCTTAGCTGAAAGTTTGGTAGATACTTCCTATTCCAGGCGGCATTGATCCCGTGTATTTGTCTGCGTAATCAACCCTCTGCGCCGGAAGCATCAGACTGGCGGTCTCAAATATCTCTCACCTTGCAGACAATAAAGGCCCTTAGCTCAGTGAACGCCAGCTCCCCTCGCTGCTACCAAGTCATATCTGATCTCTGTGGACGCAATCTCGACAACACAGATGCAGAACAAGCCATTCCTCTCGGCTCAACCAGCAGAGAACTTGCAAAAGACGTCGGGGCTACTGATCAACCGCCAGATGTGAACCAGTGGATCTCTGAACCAGTTGAAGAAAGCCCCCAGACTCAGATTAATAATGTCTTTAGCATGATGTGGCCCAATGCGCCGCCTATGGAAGTTGCGGATGTGGTTATGGGCGACGACACGTGGATGGACTTTTTAAGATTAGATGACAGCTAGATTAAGTAACAAATTTAACTATTATTGGCTTTGTTTTTTAATTGTATTTTAATTTAATAATAACTTAAATGATTAATACTATAAAGAAATCTCTCTTATATTCCAAGGGCTAGCGTAGCTATAATATAGGTTTTCCCAGTTAGAATAAGTTATTGAAACAAACCTCGTCCCGAGGTTAGTAGAAGGAATCCCCACAAATGCCGACGGGTATATTGCTACCTAGATACTGTTGCAAAAGACGAACGTCCATTGCGGCTAGCAACGGACCCCTTATATTCATTTCAATAGGTACAGCTTATCAAATAGGGAGATCTACCTGTAGTTGTGCTGGGGTGTATCTGTGGGGTAAGTGGTGCTTAAAAAACCTCTGGCCGCTCCATCTTACGACCCCTTCATCCCTTCATCTCTTCGTATACATATTTCTATTGACTCCCGTCCATAATGATCAGAATTGTGGTACTACGAATGAGCGTAAGACGCTCGCCGCCAGCTCTGCATCTGAAATATCGTTGCATTTCCACAAAGTCAGCACCTGCTAGCATGCCATCATCGTCCATCTTCCGCGAAATTGAGCACATTGTCCCATGCCAGCATACGCGCCGGTATATGCCAGCTACAAAGAACGGAGACGATGATGCACCTAGGCTATCCATTAAGCAATATGTTCCACTTGGCAATTCCAACCCTAAACCAGGTGATGTGACTCTCATTGGCACTCATGCGAATGGATTTCCAAAAGTTTGTCGTCGCGCTGCCACGTGCTCTGCCAGAATTCTAACAGACACACAGGAACTTTACGAACCGCTTTGGGCTGAGCTTGTTACCCAGTTAGCAGACAGAAACATAGGCGTACGCTCCGTGTGGGTGGCCGATGCTTGGAACCAAGGCCAGTCGGGTATACTTAATGAAGCCATACTGGGGAACGACCGTAAGTCACCGATGGGATCTTCTATATACTTGCATGTAATGGTCTAACGCACAGAAGCTAACTGGTTTGACCATTCTCGTGATCTGTTGAACCTGATCAACCAGAAACAAGCCGATATGCCTCACCCTCTCGTTGGCATCGGTCATAGCATGGGTGCAACTCAGCTGTGAGTACAAGTCTTAATCGCAATGAGCCATATTTCATGCTGATTGCCGATGCAGCTCGTTTTTATCTCTGATACATCCGCGTCTATTACACTCACTGGTATTGTTGGATCCGGTGATACAGCCGACCAATGCCGGAATCACACCCGCGCTTCTCTCAACGCCACGTCGTGACACATGGCCATCACTAGATTCTGCTGAAGCCAGCTTCCGCCGGAAACCATTTTATCAAGCTTGGGATCCGCGCGTAGTCGACCTCTGGGTCAAACATGGGCTGCGCCATACACCCACGGAGCTTCATCCCGTGGATCACCAAGTAACGCTCAAGACGTCCAAACATCAGGAGCTGTTTTCATTTCTCAGGCCAACCTATCGAACCATCCCAGGCGAGACCTACAGTGACAATCCACCATTCTCTGACGACGAGCAGAATAGAGAATATCCTTTTTATCGACCAGAGCCAAGTTACGTATACGAGCGTCTGCCCGAACTTCACCCAGGTGTTCTCTACGTGTACGGGAATGAATCATCTTTCTTGACTCCCGACCTGTCCAAGTCCCACTTGGAAACAACAGGTGCCGGCACAGGCGGAAGCGGCGGTGCAGCCAAGGGGAGGGTTCAACAGGCGGTCCTCAACGGCAGCCACATGATCCCCATGGAAAGAGTTGCCGACTGCGCACGCGTAACAGCCGAGTTCCTCGCCAAAGAACTCGGTCAGTGGAACGCAGACCAGAAGAGCTTCCGGGAATGGCAGAAGAAGAAGACGAGGCGGGAGCAGATGGCGACAGATGAGACATGGTTAGCTGAATGGAGGCGTACAAGAGGGGGGCTTTAGATGTAGAACCGTACGGGGAAATGGCAATGATTTGAGGCTTTAAGCTATTCCACACCGTAATAGACTAATGATCTTAAGTCAATTATCACGCCCTTGGCCAGTAAGCAAATCCATGGCCGCATGCCTATCCACCCAGAAAATGCACTCCTTTACCCGAGCCCAAGGAAGAATTTAAAAAACAAGAATAAGAACAGAGTGCAAGTAGTTGTGAAGCTTTCATTTGCCTTCTTATTTGTTTGGTTTTATTTTATTTGTTATTGTAATTTTGCTCGTCACCCAAAGCGTTTTGTCGGAACGGGTTCTACGAAATCGTCTCCGTCTCGCATTGTACAGTGCGCCCCTTTTATCGGGTTGTGATGACTGCCAATGTCGGCACCTCCATTCTCCCGGAGAAAAAAGACATAAACAGGTGACAAAGCATGCTCCCTCATCATTTCCGGTTGTTGCCTTCAACACAACAAGACCAGGGCTTAAAAGCGACCTGCATCACCTCCAACCGCCCAGATCGAACCTGTCAGGTTATGACGGCGAAAGATTTCGGCGGCTTCCTGCAACGACCACTTTGTCCAGTCCTTGTCAGCATGCCGTCCGTACCATTCCGCAGCGAAATCCCAGATTTGCTCAATCGATCGCACATCGCCTTTGGGAACTCCTCTGGTCAGGCACCACTCGTCCACTTGGACCTCGTCGCGGAAGAGTAACTGGACCGAACAGGTATAAATGACATTATCCCAGACGTTGCGCATAGGGACCGGAAAATGAATCACGAAATCCTTGTCGAGCAACTTTCCGTCCTCGATTCTGACCGTGACCTCGTCGCCAATGGCACCAAGCCTCGTTGTCAGAGTCGCCGTGCGACCGGCAAGCTGCATCACCCCGAGGGAGCACCACGCGCAATTCCCCCACCACGTGCGCTCGCCCGACGAGACGATGCAAGTCGTGGGCGCGGCTGAGAATGGGTGAGCGACCCAGACTTCGTCCGAGTTGGGGTGCAGCACCACGCCGTGGTACTCGGCTAGAGCTCGTAGGCCTTGTCGCGCTGCCGCTTCGTTGCATTGGAAGAGGGTGGCGATTTCGCGGACGGTCGGAGGACGTTGGGTGGTGAGAAATAATGAGATGATGGCTTCGTGCAGGCTTGAGTTGTCCATGATTTGGGGATCCTTGATAATGACGGTGCTTCAACTTTGCAATTGTATATCGAAGCACTAGTGCAGGGGAAGGGACTGCAATTTGTAGCTGCTGGACCTTGATCTTGGAATTTATAATGCCGTCTCCCGAGCCACGATTGTACCAACAGATAACGACATAAAATATTCACAGCGCGGTGAAATGTCTTGGTTAAGGCGTCCGAGGTGGAACCATTAGCTTTATTAAAGGGCGTGGCTCAGTGACATGAAGAGTGGGCAGCTGAGAAGGTTGTATCCCTTCAGTTTACACTTACCTAGGTAGGTA
>JALNIO010000483.1:0-13744 GCA_023509875.1 Rugonectria rugulosa
CCCGCGTCAAAAAGATGAAGGTGCAGAAGCCTACGCATCCAACTTGGCCGTAGCATTTAAAACGGGTTTGCCTTGTACATATCGCAGTGTGCCCAAACAAAGTGCAGACAAACAGATTTTGACTTGCTCCTCTTTCTCAACAGGGAGCATGGGACCTGGCCTTGGGTGACATGGAACATGGACAAGGGGGCCAAGGGCATTGAAGTCGAAGAGGAGGGTTGTAGGGTTGGAGGGTTGGAGGGTGGAGGACAAGAGGGGAGGGGGAGGGGGTTGAGGGGGGAGAAACCCCCAAACTCAGCAGATCACGGCGCTTAGAGCCCGCTATATTTGGCGGGGTTGCTGTGGGAGTCCTTCTCGGGGCTAACGTCGGGCAGAAGCTAAACCAATCCTGGACTGATACGGTTGTGCGCCGTGACTCCATCGGGATACAGAGCCTTTTTCCTCACCTGCTCACTCCTTCACTCTGTCACTTCAACATCCCTGGTCGCATTTATCATCGCTGATTGGAGCCGCAAATGCCTAATCCATCGATCTTTGCGCCTCTTTTTCTTGTTTGTTTGTTTGTTTGTTTGCTTTTTCTTCAGCCATTTTGCACATTGCTCTGTACTGCCGTTTCGTTTCCCTTGCTCCTCTTCTTCGCCTCTTTCCATCACTCCACCCCGATGGACACATACTGTACACACAGACGCACACAGACAGAGACATACAGGGCGGGGTTGGACAACAAAGTCCTGGCTAGTCTTGCAGTCTGCATTTGCAGCAACGCGGGATGCACCGCACGTTGCCCAATGCCCCTGGGGGACAAGACACACAGGACACACAGGCCACAGTGCCCAAGCCTGCCGCCTCGTCAGGTAAGGTACCCAGGTGGCTAGGTAGTACTCCGTACTTCGTACGTTGTATGTAAGCAGGGCGCTCGTTTGCTGACTCGTCCGGCTACGTAGCACGTCTTCCCCAGGCCCCGGCCGTTCTGATGCAGCATGTATGCAGATGCAATGCGTGGTGAATGTGCACTACTGGAAACAGAGTCCACCGCCCAACCCAACGACAGCACTGCTTTCCTCTTGACCTCTTGTCTGGATGTCTCGGCTCCTCTCCTCCTCTGCTTTTGCTTCGCTTCTCTCGCCTCACCTTTCCTCGGGCCCCATCAACCCCGGTTAGGTGTCGATTCTGTTGGTTCGAACCGTCCAGTGCATACCCGTACTCCGTACAGTAGTCGTGGGCTCCCGGGACTTGCGGTTGTCGTTGCATCCGTATGGACATTTATTTTAGTGTGCTGTGACCGGTGTGATAATCTCCAACCCCAACCCCAGCCCCCATTCACCTCCTCCTGTCGGACCCTTCTGAAGACACCAAGCCAGAGATCCCTCGCAGAAGACGTTACCCTGGCCCTCTCTCTTGTTTCCTCCCAGACCAGACGGGCAGGGATACAAGGATCTGACTGACTGGGGGCTCGGAGCCACTCTCACACTAAGGACTATGTAAACACACCACACACACACACGCCCCCCTGTTAGCACCCCGTCTACGGAGCGCTGCTGCGTAGCGAGTTCACTGGTCACTCAGACAGTCTCTTGTCTAGGTACTGTGCTATTCTTGTCTCTCCGCTACCGCTACTGCTGGCTCTGGTGGCCTTTGTGCTTCGCCGCCTGTCCGCTAGTTACAACTTACCACCCACGTTCCTTCGCTCCCCTCCCCTTCCCATCCCCCCCCCCCGGCCGTTGTGCGGTCTCAAGTCTCTCGGCCTCCCAGATATAGTGCATACATAACGTCCCGTAACCGCCCGCCGCCCGCTCCCCGGTCCCCCTCCCTCCCAAGTTTGCGACTTTTTGTATTATTTCCTCCCCAAAGATCCCCTCCTATCGAGAAGTTTCCTGTTTCCTTTTAAAGTCTTGGGATACCCTATTTCCTTGTGTTTCACGGCGTCGAATATCTATTCCGCTCCATTAGAGAAACCCAACGCCGGCAACGGCAACCTCGAGAATCGAAAAGCCCATCGTTAACACAAACCCTAACCCTTCTCCGGTCCTGGAGGCCGGCGACTTGGTATCAATCGCAGGTAGAATCATAGATACCTATCCATAATGGTATGTCCCCTTTTCTTCTTTCCCACCGCCTCAGCGACATCTAACACGCTGGCTCAGGAATACCAATACTATCAGACTGGCGAACGCCAGGCATTTCAAGAAATGCGACAAAAGCCCACCGTACAGGAGCCCTTCTTTAGCTTCAGATCAGACAGTTACCGACGACACGCCTCACATAGACCAGCCTCAGTGGCTACCGAGTTCGTCGATACCGACTGGGAGGAGGATGAGGAGATTATCAGTGATAATGAGGACGACAACTCACCACGATTGAGTGTGCAATCAGTACGTTCTTCCCGCATGCAGTGCATTGCAGTATAAGTCGAGTCTTGCTGACGTGATGTGATTTGACAGTCCGGCTCTGGCCAACCCAGTTTCACAACCGTCTCTTCGTATGATGAGGTACCTACGCCGAGGTCGAGCAGGAGTGCCAACGACTATGTCGAGTATTACCCGAAGCAGGTTGAAGGCCCCCGAGGTCCTCACCTGTTCCGCAGCTCAACCGACCCTCAGGCCTTCGAAGAAGATATCATCTTGACGCTCTCTCCCGTCACCCCAAAGGTATCGAACCGAGCCCTGGATACCCTCCTCACCCAAGCTCAACCCCCTGTGCCCGCTCTTCCCCGTCGTAACAGCCCCTTTCAGTACACCCGCGAGGAATTGGACACTTCGAAACTCGTCGATTGGACCCCAGAGATGGTGGCCCAGTCTATGCTCAATGCGGGCATTGAGCTGTCGGTGGCGGATCGATTTGTCGAGAACGATATCAGCGGACCCATCTTGATCACCCTGAAGTTTGAGGATCTCAAGGAGCTCGACATCCAATCCTTCGGCATCCGAACAAAAGTCTGGCATGAGATTCAGTCGTTGAGGGATAGCCGTCCTGCCTCTCCCGAGCCCAACACCCCTATCGAGGAAGCGCCAAACAAGGCGGCCCGCAGGGAGGCTCGGAAGAAGGAGGATCACGGCATGGGTCGTCGGGGCGGCAGCAGGCGAGTGCAGCGGAACAAGGCAATGGACGAGGTCACTCCCATGGAGTCGGTGTCCATCATTGGCATCGAGCAGGTCATCCCAAAGCCTCACCACTGCTCCAAGGGTGAGAACTGCTCCAAGTGGAAGAAGCAGCAGGCTCTCATCCGGGCTTTCCAGAAGGAGCATCCGCATGTCGACATGAACCAGGTCGGCACCGTCATGTTCGGCGATGTCGGCAACCCGGACTCGGCCCGGGCTCTGGACCCCAATGAGACGCTCCGTCCCGTCTCGGACGCCGTGCCCTCTGTCGTTGCCTCCTCGGATGTCCTCGGCCCTGGCGGTATGCCTCCGCTGCAATACCTTCAGCAGGCTACCCTCAACAGCCTCCAGACTCGGGATCCTCAAGACAACGTGCGACAGTTCCTGCAGTTCCAGCACCAGCACATCCAGGATGACTGCAACGACGTGCCCCCAACGCCTCCCTTTGACCCCAAGCCCAGCGTCCAGGCGCACCAGGGTCTGCGCCGCCTGCCCAAGCTGGCCATCCCCGACAAGCAGCAGCGTCCTCAGCATCTCTCGCGTGCGCCATCCACACAGTCATCCCGCTCCTCGCGGTCCTCGTCTACTCCGTCACAGCAGGTTCAGCAGCAGCCACATGTGCAACAGCAGAATGGCTTCACGCCCTACTACATGGATCGAGCCAACCCTCGCTCTCCTGATCTAGAGGAGACGCCCAGGAACCCCTACCGCTTCGGCACTCCCTTCTCGGAGATGGACGTCCCCGTCACTGCAGTGCCCCTTGGCCCCGTGGCCCGCGATAACTCCCAGTCTGTGCCTCCTGACATGAGCTACCGCGCCTCTCCCGTCCACTCCAACCCTGTCCCCGCCCGCACCCAGTCCCGAGCCTCTGCCCGCCGCCCTTCGTTCCCCGTCCTTCCAGCCCTCGCGGAGAACAAGCCAACTCTCATGCACCGACCTGCCAACCAGATCTCTCCTAATGCCACCTCCCCCCGAAACTCGGGCCGCTCCCTTCGTCAGCAGCCGCTGCAAGCTCCTCCTCGCGTCAACTACCCCTGGTCTCCCGTCGAGCGCAAGGAGCCCTTTGAACAGGCTTTCCCTCCCATGTCTCAGGCCAATGAGTCCGTCGTCGAGCTCACGACCGAGTCTGGCACCTCCACGCCCACCCTCAATGGCGTCACCCACCAGGGCCCCATGAAGAAGCGCAAGACACGCATGCTCCGCCATGAGTGGCAGGACGGCTACTTCACTCTCAAGGGCACCCGGCTCAACATGCACAAGGATGAAGCCAACATTGAGCGCACCCTCGAGTACGTCGACATTGACGACTACGCTATCGCCTGCTCCAGCTTTGCCTCAGGCTCCAAGCTCAGCGCTGCCTTCAAAGCCGTCCACTTCAACCATGAGCGCAAGAAGAGCGACCCTGTGGGTGCCTTTAGCTTCCAGCTCATCCCCCAGGACAAGAACACCGCCCGCCTCCGCAAGCGCGAGAGCGCCATCCAGAACGCCAACGGCGCCTCGGGCGATGGCGTCAACGGCACTGGCAAGACGCACCACTTTGCCGTCAAGAGCCGCGACGACCGCATCGACTGGATGCGTGAGCTGATGCTCGCCAAGGCTCTCAAGCAGAAGGGCGAGGGCTTCGAGATCAGCGTCAACGGCAACATGATCTAAGGGATATTGAACAAACCCCTCTCTCTCTTCCACACTTTTTCACAAAATTCTCTCCTTGCAACAATTCCATCTTACGACTTCTTCGATACTCCTCAGGGGGATCTCCTTTTCATGAAACTTCTTCACCTTAACGACCTTTTCCTTTTTCTCCGTCTGTTACTGTCCTTGTACGCTCTCTCTTTTCCTTTGATAACGACTTTTTCTTCAGAATTTGGATACGACAGACATGCAGATATCACTTAGGCTCTCTCGCGGGATGCACGCATAGCGAAATGATGTTCAGCTCGAGATGAGCAGCTTTTTTTCTTTTTGTGTTTTATACAGGGCGCAGTTTGTTCACCCCTGGCTTGTTCTTTTTCTTGGGTTATCCAAATGTTTCTTCTATCCATCCTTTGGTCTCTTTTTTTTACAGGGCTACTTGTTTCTTCAAATGTTTCAACTGCTTAACGAACGGTGATTTTCCTCTTTGCTTGTTTTTTTTTTTCCACAACGCGCTTCACATGCTGTACCATTCTCACACGCTCCCTGCGGGATACGACGACCGTCTTATAGACCGTCCTTCCTTTTTCATCGTTGTTTGTGTTTTATTTTTTTTCCATAGCTCAGGTAGTTTACGGGATAGGTATGGCAACCAAAATGAAAAATCTTTTAAAACTAGCATGATTGTGCCGCTCTGATGACCGTGACTTGAACAATGCCCTGAACATTCAAAGTATCTAACTAATCTCTACGTGCTCGATGCTCACAACCCTCTGCCATCACGTGTCGTTCTCGGCGAGACGTACTTGGTGCCTGGAATAGACTCACATATTGAGAGACTCATCCAACTCCATTTTCTTGGTAAACTGAGCCGATGTACCTCACTGCACGAGTACTCACTTCTGGATCATTGTTACAATCAACCCAAACAGACACCATTTCATGTACTCACCACCTTCAGCTCTCGATGAACAAGTCATACAACGAATCTTGGTTGACTGAAGTTGCTTGGGTCAAGTTTGATCCCATAAATCCATGTCCTTCCTCCGCCGAGACATGCCTTCATCTCACCCACGCAAAAGTATATCAGCTACGCACTCACTTTGTTCATCATGTCACGAAATACATCAATGGGGGTGAAATAAATCAATTCATGTCGCACGGCGACAAGGATCTTCTCGATATGCAAGTTCTCGATGCATGCCCCAAACGCTGGTCCAATTTCTACCGCACCACCTTGTCCCTTCGGTGACCATCTAATTCTTCATCCGTATTGCCCCCAAACTCCAAGACTTTAAAACAATGTCTTTCCATCAAGGTATCTTCCAGCCGGTCTTTGTTTGGTCCCCTCCCTGCTTGCTGCACATGATTTCGGCAGGCATTCTTTCTCGACAGTTGCTATGCAAGCGGAACCTGGAGGCAGGTCCAAGAGGGTTGTGGTATTAAAATGTCGCTGAGCGACAAACTTGTTCGTGCCATTAAGCTGCAGCAAATGCTTCAGCGGGCAGTTGTGACTGCGAAATTGTTAGTGAATCTTCGAAGCATAGAGCCATAGAATTCCCTACCTTCTTCTCATTGAAGATGATCAAGGCCTTGTCAAACTCCCAGTTCACCTGCGTCAAACACATCTCTGAGTATTCAGGCGTCATGCGCGTTTGTTTTGAGAGCTCCACAATCATGGCTTGATGTTGGTTGACTGGTGCAGGTGCTGGAGCAGATGGTGCAAAGACGTTGGGAAGGGGGCTGTAAGCTCGAAGGGAGAGCATGTCGCTGACAACCCGAATGATGCCTCTTCCTGTCTTTGCCGGCCCGAGGAGGAAAGTGCGGGAAAAGCTGCGTTTCCCTGTGGTGTTTGTTTCGGCATTGTGTTCTTCGAATTCGCCGTGCACGGCGATGATGAGGCCATCAACGCCGGGGGTTGGTCCGTTCGGATCCATCAAGCCCGGCATTGGATGACAGTCCATGATGTACTTGCTTAGCTCCTGCTTGATGTCCGGATGTCTGGTAGGTGGAAGGGTTTTCCAAGCTTCTCCGATGGTGTTGCCGCCCTTGAAAAGTCGTTGCACTCTGGCGTTTTGATGTGTGATCTTGGTCAAATTTCGTGAGAGCTTGACGTATCCGCCCCAAGCCATTGGTGGGGGAGCATCGGCATCTCTGACAGAGTGCGTGTCAATCGACACTGAAAACTGGCTGTCTTCATCGTAGTATCGAGATGCAAGACCCATCCTGTCATTATCGAAACAGGCGAAGAACTCCAGTAGAAAGTTCTCTCCCACGCCGCCGACGTCGCGAAAGTCTGGGCCATTCTGGGGAATTGGTTTCGGGCGTAGTGCGGCTTCCTGCTCAGCGATTTGCGCTGCTGTTCGTAGCTCGTTGCCATTCACAATTCGTAGCTTGGGAAACCATTCCAGAAGAGTTGCTTGGTAGCTTAGATCGACTGTCTCGATGGGATTGCCGGACATATATAATGTTTCCAGGTAACGAAACTTCCCTTTCCAGCGGCTCAAGCTCTGCATGGAACCGATCTGATTTCCACTCATGTCAAGATTTTTGAGATGGGGGAAAGTTGTCGCCACTACTTCGACCTGCGACACGTTGTCGATGTTGTTGCTGGCAAGACTGATGCTCTCGATTGCTTCTCGCTTGTCCTTGTCTGTTTTGAAGAGGCTGTCGCAAACGGCCATCAAGCCCTTGAAGGTCTTGAGGGCCCGGTCTGGGGTCTCGAACATGCCGAGATTGACTAGCTGAGCGTCGGAGGCCAGTGAGTCCAGTTTGAGAAGTTTGTTTTCCCCGCCGATATATCTCGACTGCAGAATCCCTTGAAGTTTTCCGCGAAGATCTGCAGTGAATTCGGCATCTACTGCGCCGCTGGAAGGGACATCTTTCACCTTGGTAATCTCTAGCTGAGCGCCTGCGAAAGTGAAAGTGTTGAGCTTGAGTATTTCCTCCGCGTCCTCGTCGTTTGTTCCTATATAAACGTAGTCACCAACATAGTGACTCTGTCCCGAGTTAGCACGTAGTGTTGGGTGTGATGATCCAAGATGCGTTAGGGTGTTGCTTTGTGGTTGGCCGAGCATAGCCCGGTATAAATATCGTTTCTTTGTCCCAAGGACAACCGGCGAAACTGCCGGATGATCGCGTACTTGAAAAATCCATCAATGATTGAACATACCTTCTTGATGGCAATGGTTTTCTTTCGTCCGGTGAGAAATGTGGCTGCTTTCCTTTCTAGAAAGCCGAGTAGGTCATTGAGTCCTCCACCAGGATTATTGGCGGCTTTGCTCCGTCTTAGGCCGCCAACACGGAGGAATGTCAAGTTCGCATTGTTCTGTCGTGTTTTGCCCTTGCCGGAAGCTGCATTTGATACACGTGAGGCAAGAGATCCTGCCGTGCCGTTGCTGAGGTGCTTTAGCACATTCTGGGCCGTTTTAGATGGGCCCTTTGCGTTCAAATTGACTGTAGAACGTGTGGAAGGTTTCGTTCTTGTAGTGTTGGAGATGGAGGAAGATGTTTTCTTGGATCGAGTTCCCGCGCTGTCCATATCGAGATCGCCATCGCCATCGACACGCTTCTCGCGACCGCGCTTCTGAATACCGCTTCTCGACGTCTTTGGATTTTTTGCCTTCATGGTTGAATCGCGACCAGTCGTCGTCCCGCGACCGCCGCGAGGAGCCATGGTGGCGAGTGGAGTCGGAGGGAGCGACAGGAAGTCGTCGAAATGTTTCTTTGGATAAAGTCGGTCTGGTTCAAATGAGTGCGATGTTTCAAGAAAGAGCGAGCATGCGAGATTTCTCTCTTTCGATCGTCAACGTACTGTAGTCGAAGCGTGGAAGGAAGATTTGTCTCAGTTGTTGTTGAATGAAGAGGAAGAAGAGAGAGAAGAAGAAAAGAAAGGGAAGGCTTGAAATGCCCCACATAAAAGGCTCCAAGGCTCAGGCAGCGTTCGAGAGCTATTCCTAAATAGGACTAGTGCATAGCCATCTCATGGAGTTGGAGTCACCGAACAAAGCAACTTGCAACGTCATTTGGAGGGGACCGAGGAACATGCTGTATGTAGCTGTGTTTGTTTGTCCTCGAGAACTTGGATATCTCAACAAGGGCTTCGTTGCCGCAGTAAAATGTCTTTTTCTTTTATTTATGGTTCTAGAGGAAACATCTGATCTTAGGTTCGTCATGAACATGGTCGGTTGCTCTGGTTTCTGCTGCAGTCCAAAATCGAAAGTCATTCATGCGACTGCACGTCCTCCCACATATCCCAACAAACAAGGGTTAAAGGAAGGGCTTTGTTTTCAGATCCATATGAGATCCTTGCAAAGTGTTGGCGGTAACGCGAACAGAACGTCCCTGATCTGCCACAACCCGGTCGGCACATGTGTCACGTGATGTGGCAACCGTTTCGCGTTCCACTTTACCCGTCTCGTCGTGATGGGAAGGCGACTGGGACGCGTCTCAACGGAACTCGACCCAGCCCAACTTTGCACCATCTATGCGATATACTCAACGTTGCGCCGAATCCATATCCTGACATGTCTTGAGCTGGGCCGATTGGCGCTACTGCGATACTCGTAGTCACGTGTATTATACCTACAGTCGCACTATGGATAGCGACGAATTCGACGACGGGATCGCTGATGAGGACTTCCTCACTGCTCTTGACCAAACCTCATCCTCCGCCGCTCCTCAGGGTCATCCGTCGACATCTTCAGCTCATGTATCTGCAGAAAATCCAGGGATACAGCAGATTTCCGCGGCAGCTGTCGCACGTGAATTGGAAGACCTCCCCTCTGACGCATTCTCTTCTCCTGAGCCCGCCCCAGCACGCACTATTGGTATCACGCGAAATGTTTCAGCAGGGCCAGCTCCACGATCAGGTCTAGCTCGAACAAGCTCTGGAAACTACAGACAGACCACCCTTTTTGGTGGCTCCTTTTCCCTTGATGAGCCAACAACCTCCCAGCCTGTTACCAACAGAGTGTTCCGTGTGGATCTGCCGCGTGAGGAACCTACTCATCATGAGATCGACAAAAAGGCCATGGAAACTTGGGTGTACCCAACGAACTTGGGTGCCATACGAGATTATCAGTTCAGCATTGTGAAGAATAGCCTCTTTAACAATACGTTGGTAGCCTTGCCCACTGGTCTGGGGAAAACCTTCATCGCAGCAACAGTCATGCTCAATTTCTATCGATGGACTACGAAGGCCAAGATTATATTTGTTGCGCCAACTAAGCCTCTTGTGGCTCAACAAATCGATGCTTGCTACAAAATTGCAGGAATCTCGCGGTCTGATACAACATTGCTAACAGGTGACATTCCTCCCGCTCTGCGAGTTGATGAGTGGGAGAAGAAACGCGTCCTCTTCATGACCCCCCAGACTCTTCTGAACGACATCTCGCACGGCTACGCAGATCCAAAGTCCATCGCCTTGATGGTCATCGACGAAGCACACAGGGCAGTGGGCGAATATGCGTACGCCAAAGTTACGAAGCTTATCCGTCGGTTCTCCAAGAGTTTCCGAGTGCTAGCCTTGACGGCTACACCTGGTTCCAAAATTGAGACGGTACAAGAAGTCATTGACAACCTGGGGATATCTCACTGTGAAATTCGAACAGAAGATTCCATTGACATTCGGCAGTATGTACATTCGAGAAACATTGAGCAAATTGTTCTGGATCCGTCAGATGAGATGAACCTGGTGGGCGAACTTTTCACAAAAGCCCTCAAACCCCTCACCGATAAGCTCAGCTCCCAAAATATCTATTATGGGAGAAGTCCTATGGCCATGAGCACCTTTGGGCTCATACAGGCTCAGAAGGAATGGTTCCAGACGCGGGGCAGGCACGCAAATCAGGGGATACAATTCATGATGAGAGCCATCTTCAGTGTGCTCACTAGCATCGCGCATTCGATCAAACTTCTCAATTTTCACGGCATCAAACCATTCTACGACAACCTTGTCGACCTCCGCAGCGAGCAAGAAGACAAGGGAGAGAAAGGATCCAAATATAAACGACAACTGATCCAGGACTCAAACTTCCAGGAGATGATGGATCGAATCTCGAAATGGATGAAGACCAAGGACTTTGTGGGCCATCCAAAACTGACAGCATTGGCTGACAATATTCTGAATCACTTCATGGATCACGGCGAAGGATCGGCAACACGGGTAATAGTGTTCAGCGAGTATCGAGACTCCGCAGAAGAGATTGTGCGTATGCTCAACACTCATGAGCCGCTCATCAAGGCCAGTATCTTTGTTGGGCAAGCAGACGGCAAGCGAGGAGAAGGTATGAAACAGGCGAAGCAGATCGAAACCATTGAGCAATTCCGCCAAGGGAAATTCAACGTTTTGGTGGCAACGTCAATTGGAGAAGAAGGTCTGGATATCGGACAAGTCGATCTGATTGTATGCTACGACTCTTCGGCGTCTCCAATTCGTATGCTGCAAAGAATGGGACGGACGGGAAGAAAACGAGCAGGAAACATTGTGCTTCTGCTGATGCGTGGGAAAGAGGAGGACCAGTTTGCTCGATCCAAGGACAGTTACGAGAAGATGCAGGAGCTGATATGTGAGGGAAGTCGATTTAATTTCCGCTTTGATCTATCCTCGAGAATAGTGCCCAGGGAGATCCGGCCAGAGGTTGACAAGCGACACGTCGAAATACCCATTGAAAATACGCAGGACACGTCACTCCCGGAACCGAAGAAGAAACGGGTGCCCCGGGGCAAGAAAGTACCGCCCAAGAAGTTTCACATGCCCGACGGTGTTGAAACAGGTTTCCAGACCCTGTCCAGCCTTCTGAAGCGCGGTAATAAACCACAGCAAGTGAAGAAGCAAAAGGAAAATCCAGAGCTTGTTGACCTCGCGCCAATCCCTGAGCTGAGAAGCGTGTTGCTTTCCGACAAGAGCGCCAAGGATCTTGATCGATCGTATCGCGATTTGCCATTCAACCATAGTGTGGTGGAAGAGACGGACATGCCGAACATGACGGCGTATCCTGAGCTCCAAAGGCGACTGCGCCCAGTGGTCAAGGTCAAGCATGGAATTCGCACAAAACGATGTGTCAAGATGTGGCAGAAGATGGGAACCAACCCAGACAGCCTTGTGCGAACGTGCCGATCTGAAGAGAGTAAATACTATCTTGAAATCCCAGTTCCGGACTTTGTCGATACGGACAATGAAGCGCGGTCGAATCTTGTCGGAACGAAACCGGTGGCTCAGAGCAAGGCGAAGCCAGGCAGAAAGGCCAAATCCACAGCAGAGCCCCCAACGAAGAGGAGAAGAGTCTCTCCAGAAGCAAAGTCTAGTTTTGCCCGTCGACATTCCATAGTGGACGTGGACTTGATAGGGGAAGAAGACGAAGACGAAGAGAACGAAGAGGAGGAAGAGGACGAGGCTCAATTAGTCCCTGCCCCTCGCGGAAGGCCCAAGAAGGGCCGTAAGCCAAGAGGCAGAGCAAACAAAAAAAGCAAGCAAAAGGGTGGCGGCATCAATAGCGACGAGATTGGAGACGACTGTCTGCGTGACAGTGATGAGATGGAGACGGACGGGTCAGATCTTGGCGAGGACCTTCTGGACTTTATTGTATCAGACAACCACATCCCCTCGAGCATCATGAGTCCACGCTCAACCTGTCCTACCACCACGAGCCCGCCACCCTCTGCCCCTGCTGCACGAGCAGACAAGCCTTTCTTCGTGCCCACCGAGTTCCCAGGTACTCAGGATGACGAGGACATTCCCGACATTGATACTTTGGTGGGAACCAGGGGTCGTGGTGACGAGTCGGAGGAGGAATTGACCTCACGGCGGACTGTACGTGTTCGACGAGCGGTGGTGGATGACAGTGGCAGCGATTTGTAAGGGCATGGCGTAGATGTGTACCATATCAATTTTGGCGTTTAGAGGAAGGGAACAGCTACATGGAACAATGGTTGTCAGAGGAAAAAGTATGCATTAACGGAAATCTATCTGAAGTAAAAGGCGCCTAAGAGCAAAGGATTGGACTGAGATGAGTTTATGATAGACAAGCAACAGTAGCGGCGACAATGAAGTTGTTGAGCTACAGTTGATGCGTAATTATCAAGCCACTTTGTACCCCTACGTGCCCGATGCAAAATTGGAAAGAAGACCTATTTATCCCGCGGTTAGCTGCAGAACCTCGACGTGGGAGCAAAAGAATAGTGCCTAAGAATGAAACATCTCGAAACTTCAGAAACCCAATGTATAAGCACCACCACCTCCCGTCCGCTCCCGGACGCCCTCCCCCCAACCTCGCAGGACCGGGATCCCCTCTGCGTGCTGGCGTTGCCGCCGCACAGCAAAAGGTCGGGTACAACCACGAGTGGGAAGAGGGTTAAACGGGGAGCGGGTGCGGGAGGCAGTCTCAGACGGCTCTTCCTAAAGATAAGTAGGGTTATGTGAAAAGGAGCTCATCATGCGAGATGAATGGGGGGAGGGAATGCGGGAGAGCAAAACAGGTCTGTGTGTGTGTGTGTGTGTGTGTGTGTCTGCGTTTTGTGTATGATGTAACTTACAAGACAAATTAGCTAGTTGCGTGTAGGTGCAGTTCCAGGAACGTGATATCTGAGCTGTTGTTGGTGGTGGATGGAGGACGAAGAAAAAGTTGAAAAGGTGAAGCAAGCTTTTTGTTGGAGAGCTCTTTTTTTAGTGGGGTCCATATGGCTGGGGAGATGTGTGGCGCGGCTCCAGTGCACACAAGCCACACTTTTTACCTGCCTGGTTGCTTGGTTGCCTATGATTCTTTGGATCTTTTAGGCAAGCTCCCCTTGTCCGCGGGTCCAATCAAGTGCGGGGCATATCCGGATCACCATGTCTTTGGGTACCTAAACTCATGTACTCCGTACCTACCTAACTGAAAGTAATCCGTAGCGGCGGAACTGTCATCCATCTCATCACCTCATCTCCCCCGTTCAACTCAACCACCTTCATCCCATTTCTATTCCATTCCCTTCACCTCACGCCCAATCGATCCAAAAAAAAAAAAAAAAAAAAA
>JALNIO010000484.1:0-17004 GCA_023509875.1 Rugonectria rugulosa
GCCTAAGATCTCTCTAAACACACGTTCATTTGCCTAGGTATGCATATTCTTTGGCAGAGTCAAGACACTCGACTTTACCAGTTGTTTCAAGTAAAGACCCAGATATGAGCTCGTAGGTCAATATGTGAAATTCCCCGTTAATTGCATCATCTCCCTTTGGCCTGTTATCTATCTGGTACCTCCTCTGCCTACAGACACATAGATTTGCTTCCATCTCCCCAAACTCCCCTCGTGCCACTCGGCAAATGGACCCACGACCCAAAATGACGTGCGGGATTTGCAGGGCCGAATATAAATCCAGAAACACTTGGAGGAACAACCTAATAGTAATCACATTTGAGACACCTTCTGAAACCAAATAGCCAATATGGATCCTTCAGCATCATTCAAGGTCTATAACGAGGCCGCAAATGCTATTTTCGGGCCAACCCCAACTCTCGAGCTTTTGCATGAAAAGTCCGAGTATCCCTTTGCTCATGAAGCCGGAGTCTTCATTGCAGAAGACAACACGCTGTTCATAACCAGTAACCAATTCGATGATGCTACCTCTGGCCAACGCAAGATACAAATCAGCAAGGTGTGTTTGTCTGGCGGCAAAGAGCCCGCTGTGTGCGAAGAGATTGATGCCGTCGACGTGCCTATGGCAAATGGCGGCGTCAATTACAATGGTGGAATTCTATTTTGCGCTCAGGGATCACACACGACACAAGGCGGCTTGGTTTGGATGGATGCGAAAGCGCCTCATCGATGCTCTCCCGTCGTCAGCTCGTTTCATGGGCGCCAGTTCAATTCTGTAAATGACGTCGTTGTTCATTCCGACGGAGCCATTTGGTTTACAGACCCCATTTACGGTTTTGAGCAAGGTATACGCCCAAAACCGCAGTTGCCTAGCCAGGTCTATCGCTATGATCCCAAAACAGAGTCCATACGAGCCATGGCAGATGGGTTCGGGAGACCAAATGGGATATGCTTTAGTCCCGACGAAAAGATTGTCTACGTCACCGATACCGATTGGATACACGGAGATGGGACAACGGATGACTCCCGCCCCTCGCACATGTAAGTTATTTGCTCACCTTGGTAGATGAACTTACTAATTTGTTACTGGCGTAGATATGCGTTTGACGTGGCTCTCTACTCGGGCCAACCATTCTTGGTGAATCGAAGGCTCTTTGCGATGGCGGACACCGGAATCCCGGATGGAATCAAGTGCGACATGGAGGGCAACGTCTACAGCGGCTGTGGTGATGGCGTCAACATCTGGTCTTCGGGTGGCGTCTTGTTGGGGAAAATCCTGGTCGAGGGGGGAGTCGCTAATTTCTGTTTTGGAGCGAATGGGGAAGTCTTTCTATTGAACGAGCATAAGATCTGGAGAGCTCGATTGCATGCAACGACAAAGGGAGCATTACTGTGTATATAAAATTATATTTGAGGAGCGCGCTGCTTTAATTACTAAATTTGGTCCTTAATTCATCCCTCAGGCATCTGGTATTTATCGCAAGAAAGAACTTGATACGAAGTGGTATCTTTAGATGACCTTTCGCTGTTGGTATTGGGAACATGGCGTTGCTACCTTGTTAAGGGCCTCGCGTATTCATCTCTTCGCGGAACTGAGCTTGTTGGTTCCCCTGTTTGAATCGTCTCCCATTACGGGCACTAAATTGATCAGTCTTAATTTCCTGATAAAGGCTGAGCTGTTAGTTACTTACACACGCGACATACTAATTGTAAGATACACGTTAGCTTTCGTAATTCCGTTGTTATATGTGATGGGTTTGTATCTTACCCCGCCGTCGCCACAAGACTCAAGCACGGGTTGTCCAGAGTTTGAAGGCCACGAGCAAGTTCGTTGGACCGGAAACGATGAAGTTGTTTGCTCTACGCCCTGGCACTGTGCTTTATTAGTGTTGAGGAATTGATGTAACACCAAGAATACTTACACAATACGTGTTTGGCTGTAGATAATTGTCAGTATCGCATGTTCATTGTAAAGAGGTAGGTGTCAACTTACATAGGCCCCAGGGCAAATAGAGCCTGCCGGTTTGCCCCATCCGTAATTACAGACGTAAGCATTGGAGCAGGCGACAAGTGAAAGAATTGCAAAAGCCTTCATACTGAGCAAGATACAAGAGGTAGGTTGGGCACGGAAAAGAACTCTCTCAAAACAGAGAGAAGGAACCGAGATTTTATGTGTCTCCTTTTCGCTGCAACCTACTTTGACCGGGCGAATAGCTTGGCAGACATCAGCTGCTCTGCAATGCCAGCTCCCTGTCAGAGCGTTAACTTCGGAAACTTAGTTCTCATGCGAATACGGGCATTATTTATTGCGCTGTGTTGATCCCTCTGGCATGAAAACTTAGATATCCACTGCAACCTCAAATGAGCAGATGTCGTCTCAGGTACGCTACAAGCGAAATGAAACAGGATTTGTCGAGCAACTCTATTGATCAGCAAATATAGTCAATTTTAAGCAAGTACCGCTTTTTCTATTCCAGAGAAATCGCTGAGAAGGAGCCTGAATTTTGGACTTGTCTTGTTCTACTTTTGTAATTTCGGTATCAAATTTGTTTCGGGGCTGAATCGACAGATGAGATGAAAGGGTCGAACTCTCGTGGCTTACGAGAGCTATATGCCATCACTTTACTTCTTGATGCCACCTCGTTTTGATTGCTAACATGTTGTCAATACCTATAAGTACCTAGTTGCTGGAAGGGTTTGCTTTCCAGGCGCCAAAGAACTTGGAAATCACGCTAAAGAACACACACAAAGGCGACCGCCTCAAACTACTTCTATGCCAGGAAGAACCCCCTTGAAGCGGTCTACTATCCTGTCAAGAAATCTCGGCCTCAAGCTCCCGCTCAGCTCGCGTGGTAAACTTGGGCAACAAACGAAACAGTATTGGCAGGGTACTGGCTAGCACAACTCCAAAACCCATAAAACAAGACACGGTCACAAACCCAGTCGTGTAGTCCGGGGCGTCCGAAGCGGGCCACAGATAGCTGCCATAGATGGAAGAAAGACTGCCTACGCAGTTGACCATTGCGATGACCACCGCACGCTTTTCAGCTGGCAGAGACATGATTTCCGAAGCCCAGTTTAGAATGAGCGGTAGCGTCATGTACAAGCCCGCAATGTAAAAACACATCATGGCGTAGCGCGCTGTCAGGTTGTGGGGGACAGCCAGCGTCACAATGGCGCTTGTGAATGCTACGGAAAGCCCAAACGTGATATGCCATTGTCTATCGTTCAATCGATCGGCCGTCTGTGAGAACACAAGCAAGAACACAGTTCCGGTCTAGAGTCGAACAAAATCTTGATCAGTAATCATGGCAACAACTCCAAGTTGGATCACTTACCGCCCAGATAGGCACTGTCATCCATTGAGCTCGGACACCGTGGTATCCCATGTTCTGTAGTACCGTGGGGATAAAGTAAGAGATCGTGGTAGAGCCATTTTGTGTCATGTAAAGGATGATGAAGACATATGTTCGAAGATCGCACACAGCTGCTTTGACCGACTCCAAGGAGGTTAACTTTCGAGAATAAACTGCAGTCTGCATCTTGTCATGCATGATTCGAACCCCGGCAAGAACTCTTTGCTCTGCTGTAAGATGGTACGACGCCTTGTCTGGATAGTCTGGCAGAACGAACTTCGCAACAAAGGCCAGACCAATAGTTAGAAGCCCTTCGATGAGGAACAACCATCTCCACCCTCGCATCCCCTTGGCACCTTCGAGACCCGAGATGACGGCACCGGAGATGAGTCCGGATGCAGCACCAGAAAAGCAGAGGGCGGTAAAGAAGATGCAGAAGCGTTTTCCTGCAAGACCAGATATTTAGATCTCGTTTTTCTTGAATCTGTGGAATAGTGGCTTACCTATTTCGTTCTTTTTATACCAACATGTCATTATGTATAAGACACCGGGAAAGAACCCGGCTTCTATCACACCCAAGAAAAATCTATAGATGAGCAAGTCGTGGTACGACTTCGCTTGTGACATGGCGCACACGATTGTTCCCCATACCTAGGAGGAGCAATTGTTAGACTAGAGTCAATATTTTCGGATATTTTGAAGGGAGATGAACGCACTGTCATGATTCCAGGGAGATACCAAGAAGGTCGACAGCGGGAGAGAATGATGTTTGAAGGCACCTCCCATAGTACGTAACCGACGAAAAAGATGGATATGACCAGGGAGTAACCTTGGTAACATATCTATTAGCTCTCGAGACCTCAAGATCTTTATCCAATGCAACGAGTCAAAATTGT
The DNA here is from genome assembly GCA_023509875.1 of Rugonectria rugulosa. Classification (NCBI taxonomy): domain Eukaryota; kingdom Fungi; phylum Ascomycota; class Sordariomycetes; order Hypocreales; family Nectriaceae; genus Rugonectria; species Rugonectria rugulosa. The sequence goes on from JALNIO010000484.1 coordinate 4,271, forward strand.
TACATACCGTTATCAGAAAGACCAAGGTCATCTCCCAACCCAGCCGCGTTTGCATTTCCCTAGCGTAATAGTCAGCTTTGTAGGCCCTGAGCAGCATACATAAACGACCTACAATGTTGTTTCGATCCACATACGCCAGAACACACATGATCCAAAGCATCGGAATCATAAACATGTCGATTCGCCGAACGAGGAGACGCTCTTCCTTTGTGCCTGGGACATAGTTTTGGAGTGCAGTGTTCAGCTCCTCGGCATCCAAGCTTTTCTGAGTCGGTATCGTATTGGCCTCCAGGATTTCTCCCTCAGCTATATCCGCAGGTGTGGCCTCGCCCAGCTGGGAAGAAATAACAATATCATTCTTCTTCATCTCAACTGGAGTAAACTGAGCTATATTGTCACTGTTGTTGTGATGATCAGCAACAGATGGAGAAAGTGTGAGGTTGAAAAAAAGATATTCATTATTCTCTACTCTGTGGCTGCTATTTCAACAACCTATTCGCCTGCAACCAGGTGTGAATCTTGGCATCTCTGGCCATGCTTATCGCCTGAATATCAAGAGCGGGAAAATACGCGGCACGTCGGAATGACCCGATACTTGTTGTACCTTATCTAGTGCGTGCCAGCTGCCTACAATTATCCGAAGAAAACGGGCGACTGCCATTCTAGATACGGCTCGTTCTACCTACAGGGAACGTATCAAGGCCTCACTAATGTGGGTTCAATCACCCCTCAACCCTCCCCCTCTCCTGTACGTAACCCTTGCGATGATAGCAGCAGTGTTGACGGCCAGTCAAAACGATCAGTTGCTATTAAATCTCCACTTGGACACATTATTCTTGGGGCTAAGATAAGCACAGGGGCACCCCGCACTCTGGGGATCGGGTATTAAGCCGGACTGTTACGATACTTATCAGAGGAAATTTCCCTTGGACGGAAGATAACCTGCCAAAGGAAGATACAGCCTTCGGCCAAAGACCCGGGATGCAGATGTCAGCCAGCGCAATGCAGTCTTCTTACGCACACACCAGACCTCGCGCAAGGCGGGGGCGGGTATCCCATGCTTGTGTTGCCTGCCAGAGGCGAAAGCAAAAGGTGTGTTGATGTTGCATTATTCCGTTCCTTTTGAAGGTCGTTAAGATCGGTCGTTAACGTGAAGTCTCTGAGATAGTGCGACGGTGGCAGTCCAGCTTGTAAAAACTGCCTCAAGGCAAAGAGAGGTACAGCATTACGTGCTCTTCCCTAAGGCTCATCGTTGATGCTGATACGTTATCAATAGAATGTTTCAGTCAAGATCCGTCCACAAAGCGACAACATCCTCGAGGCTATCTAGAAACACTCGAGCACCATGTTGCGTTTCTAGAAAGCACGTTGCGAGAGATACGGCCTGATCTTGACATTGACCGTCTCATCAGTACTTCAGTCCTGGAGCCCGCTCAAGAGAGCAATCACGAGAACATTGCCCATAATGAAGAACCGGAGGGACCTGGAGAGGAAGCGGAGATATCGTGGTTTGTGACTTTCATCCTTCGAATTGGTTCCCTTGCTGACTTTCACAACAATAGGTCCACGGACACGGCAATTTCTCCTCAGCTTAGCAGAGAGTGTAACGATGAATCCGCCGGCCTCGAATCGCTCTATCTGCAGTCTACGGGCGCTGAACCCCATTATTTCGGGGCATCATCCGCATACTCGTTTACCAAGATATTCTCGGCCGCTCTGCGGGCGGTACGAGTTCAAGGTCCCGGCTTGACAATGGCCGGTATCCGGGATGCTACCGTGACATGTAGACCCCGTCCATCGCCGTCACCTTTGCTAGACAGTGCCTTGACTAGAGCTCTATCTACATCTTACTTTGATCAAGTTCACCCACAGTTCCCGTTTCTTCATCGACAGACATATTTTGAATGGGAAGACGAGGTTTTTGCAGCTGAGAGGGAATGCCGACCCCCAAATCCTAGCCACCTATTTTTTGTCTTTGCCGTACGTTCCCTGCTCCTATCAATATCACTGGCAAGCTGAAGTTTAATGAATGTAGGTTACTGCGGTAGGAGCCTTGACTGGACCTCTCGCTGGAGACACCCTGCCCGAGGTTCGTTCACGATACTTATGCTACTATGCCCCGGTAGGCATATTATGCTCACATACCTACCTTAGGGTCTTTACGCATCGGCAGAGAAACTCTTTGAGCACGTGATGAAACTGAACACGCTGGATTCTATACAGGCCATTTTATGTTGTGCCATGTACTCTATAAGATCTCCGATCGGTGTCTCAGTATGGTATGTTTCTAATTTTTACCTTTGTTATGGTTGTCCTGCTAACAAATTTTCGCTGTGAAGGACATTGTCAGGCTTGGCGCTTCGGCAATGCATTGAGTTAGGACTCCATCGCAATATTCCGTGGTCCAAAGTAGAGTCGAATGAGTTGAAGACGCAGATGCGACGTCGCGTTTTCTGGTGTTCCTATAATTTGGATCGTGCTGTGGCTGTGACCCTGGGTCGCCCAGTCGGGATTGCGGACTGTGATATTGACGTTGAGGTAGAGCTTCTGGGCGTTGAATCTTTCTGCTCTCGTCTCTAACTGAACTGCAGTTCCCGCTGGATATTGATGACGATAAGATCACAGTCGCCGGCATCTTTGGTCAGCCCCGAACGGATCCCTCAGAACCTACAACCACGCTGTCTGTGGCTATCCACACAATCCGGCTACGTCAGTTATGGGCAAGGATACAAAGTAAAATATACCCGCAGACCGGGATCGATTCAGCAAAACATACCGTCTATGAACTTGCTGAGTCTTTTATACCAGAACTGGACCAGTGGCTGGAATCTGCGCCGAGTCAGTTACAATCCAACCAAACCTATCATAATGCATATGGAAGCAAAGAATGGTACAATCTCATGTATCATCATTCAATCTTGCTACTGTATAGACATAGTCTGTCTGCGAAGGTATCACCGGGATATCAAGTCCCCTCATCCGTTTACCTACGATGTGCATCATCTGGCCAGGCAATTTGTCAGATATACCGCCAACTTTACCTCACTCAACGTCTGAACGACACCTGGGGCGCACTGCATGTTCTTTTTCTCGGCGGCGTCACTTTTCTGTACTGTCTCTGGTTTAGTCAGGAGGCCCGTGACTCATTCCGTTCGGACAAAGTGGCGTCGACGTGTTCGTCTTGCATGATGGTGCTCGCCGTCATGTCCGAGCGATGGAGTGCTGCACAGCCATACCGAGATGCTTTCAATGTGCTTTCTGAGGTGACACAAACCATGATGGCTGACGCGGCAACGAATCTCCTGATGCCGGCTATGCCAGTCCTCTCCTCTGCAGAAGACGGTCAATTATCAGATTATCTCTCGTCGATGGCGGAAATAGGCATGTGCGCTTCTGTTGAAGAATTATTGCGAGATATGATTAGTTGAGATACTCACTGCAAGTGAAAAATAGCCGTGCAAAATGACACGATGCATTCTGTTCAAATTTATTGTTTTAACTGCCAGTGCTGCTTTCACCCATCTCGCCTCAGCTCCGTTCCACCACCTAAATATGCCCAATGCATTCAATTTCCACGTCAGTGCCCCTAGCCAAAGCCTTAACGCAGACACAAGCGCGAGCCTAGCCGCAAGATGATCAGGAATTAGCTATTGGCAGACGGGGATAAGTTCACTGATCTTGAACCTGCTTACCGGTCTTGGTTCCGGGAAGAATGCTTTATACGCTTCATTCATCTCTGGAACATCTTCCATGTTTGTTACGTATACGGTGCATTTGAGAACTTTGTCGATACCCGATCCTGCCTCTTCTAGCACTGCCCGCAGATTTGACAAGGCTTGGGACTATTGTGAGTCAGATGATGGGCATCCCTCGTAAGGTGGCCTCTCGAACTCACAGTACGGTCTGCAATGGTACCCTCCACCATTGTATTGGTATCTGGGTTCATACCAAGTGATCCTGAGCAGAACACCAAGCCGCCATATGCCACTGCCTGTGAGAGAACAGGATAAGGGCCAGGAGCAGCCGAAGTACGCACGATTTGCTTCGTTATTGCAGACATGGTTTCTTGTATAGTAGAGCAGCAGTCAATAGAAGTGATGCAGAAGTTGTGATAAAGTATACGAACTGTTTGCTTAAATTCTACGTCTTTAAGATCAACCGGGAATATTTCTGAATAGCCAAACAGGATTATCGATGTTTCCAGCCATAAGCATTGAGCGGGAATAAACCCCGACTAATCGGATGGGATGAAGTCCTGCATCTCTGTAGTCGGAAGAACCCGAAAGAGAGTGAACAAGTCCAGCCGACAACACAGGCGTGCATTCCGTTAACGCGGAAAAAATCCCGATCCATGATTCGGAAAGCACTTTGCAAGCCTGAAGCTTGTCCATGAAGAATATGAAAGGTCCTACTGTCTGAATCGTAACTCAGTTGATCGGCTGCTGGGTAAATCTCAAGAACTTTCAAAATGGACACTGCCATCGCTCGTGCTTTATCTGAATTTGCCAAGAGACACCCAATCTCCCAGAAATTGCATGAAGATGCGACCCGTAGTCTCCCTGGCGGAAACACGAGATCTCTTCTCTATACTTCTCCATTTCCAATCTCAATGCGCAAAGGAGAAGGTCACCTCCTCTTTGACGAAGACGGCAATGAGTATGTATTTTTTTTCGGTTATTTATTTCTATTATTATTGGTGTCCTTTAGTCTTACTTTTACCAGATACTGCGACTTTGTTGGCGAATTGACCGCTGGCTTATATGGCCACTCGCACCCAATAATATTGCAACAGGCACTGATCACCACTGTACGTGAGGTTGGGCTCAACCTGGGGGCCACAAACATTTACGAACAAAAGTATGCGTCTCTACTGTGTGCAAGATTTGGTTTAGACCGAATCCGCTTCACAAATTCGGGGACTGAGGCAAATCTTCATTGCATCTCTGCAGCTAGACGCTTTACCTTGCGCCGAAAGATTATTGCATTTCGGGGCGGATATCACGGGAGCGTGCTGGCATTCCCCACGGGGGCTGCTTCGAATAATGTCGATATCGATGACTTTTTGGTGCTGCAGTATAATGATACTGCTGGCCTTAAAGAAGCCTTCAAACTCCATCGCGATATTGCTGCAGTCATAGTTGAGGGGATGCAAGGCTCAGGGGGCTCTATACCTGCATCGGCCGACTTCTTGACCGCGATTCGTGACTTGACCAAAGAGGTAAACAATATTTGAAATCCTAATATTGATTCTGAGATATATAGCTGACGATTTGAGTAAAGGCTGGTTCAGTCTTCATCCTAGACGAGGTCATGACTTCGCGACTCGGCCCAAGGGGACTTGCGGGTGTCCTCGACTTGGCTCCAGAACTGGTCACTTTCGGCAAGTACTTGGGCGGTGGCATGCCCTTTGGAGCATTTGGTGGAAAAGAAAACATTATGAGCGTCTATGACCCCCGCCTGGAAGGGTTTCTGGCACATTCTGGCACATTCCAAAACAACACGCTCATGCTGAATGCTGGGTTTACGGGCTTGTCTGAGGTGTTCACACCTAAAGTGATAGACGTCTTCAACAAGCGCGGAGATGAGTTGCGGTTGAGATTAGCCCGTGTTTTCAAGGGTACAAAGTTCTGCATCACGGGGCGCGGGTCATTGATGTGCATTCATGCCACTACCTCTGGACTTGAGCCCGCCCAAATCACTTGCAAGGATGACGTGATTGAGGTTCAGGATGGAGATTTGAAGCAGCTGTTCTGGCTGGAAATGATAAATGCTGGATTCTGGGTTCAGTTGAGAGGTTCAATCGCTTTGAACCTGCAAATGCCCGCGGAAGCGTTGGACTCCTTCGTCGCGGCGGTGGAAGGGTTTTGCGATAGGCACCGCTCACTCATTGTGGTTTCATAATAGGATAAACTACGACATTTGCTACTCAAGTTTAATAAGAAGTTTATGAAGGAGGCCTGAGCTTTTTCTTGGGTCGTAGAATATGTCAATAGGCTCGACTAAATGAGGCAGTGAATAGGTACTGCTTAATGAAATCATCTAGGAGGGCTGAGTTCGATGGTGCGAGTAAGAGGTATAAACAGCTGGCACCAAACCCTCAGATAGGAAGAAAAAGAGTTATTTATATGCCTTTGATTTCAATGTACAGCTTGTGATAGAATACTTTTGCTAGGCAAAGAGTAGTAGGAGCGCTGTAAACAAAATAAAACACGTGTCTAAGTTACAAGTTGAGTGAACACATGATAAATGAAGAAAATGTATTGAACTATTTCCAGCCAGATACACCTCTGCACTCTCAATCGTGCATATTAAACCAATTAACTACGGCTTGTTAACAGGCGAGTTGGGCTTCCCTTTGTAGAAAAGAGCCGTGACATTGTCCATGCATTCGTGATATGCATTCCTCCACGCGACATCGGTCCAAGAACCCATATGAGGCTGCACGACGCAGTTTTCGTTGGCTCGGAAAAATGGGCTATAGCAAGGTCAGCGCTGCATATCATATAGCGATATGCCGTTGATCATACTTAATCTTCGGCTCGTTGTCAAAGACATCTAAGCCAGCCCGAGCAACCTTGCGTGACCACAGGGCCTTGATCAACGCAGCTTCGTCAACCACTGGCCCTCTTCCAGTATTCACAAGAAACACTCCGTCTTTCATCCAACTAAACTGCTCTTCTCCAATCATTCCTCGTGTGGAGTCAGTCAACGGACAGTTGATGGAGAGGACATCCGAGGTCGTCAACAAATCTTTGAGATCAGGGACATATGTCACTCCTAATGCTGCCTCCTCTTCGGTGGGAATCTGGCTTCTGTTGTGATACTGTACCTTCATGCCAAAAACCTTTGCTTTTCTTGCGACGTGCTAATAGTAGGTAAGAATTCGGGAAGATCTGTGGCAACGAAAAGAGAATTTGGCATACCTTTCCTATCTTCCCCATTCCAATAATACCTAGGGTCAGTCCGTTCGGATCACGGGGTGGGCTGGTTGCATTTCTCCAGCCACCAAGACGCACATTTCGTTCCTTCTGCATCGTGTCTCTCAACACAGCAAGAATGAGAAATATGGTTAGGTCGGCAGTCGGTTCTGCCACGGCATGCAACGTGTTTGTTATATACATGCCATTGTTGGTGAACCAATCGAGGTCGAATTCGCTATAGCCAGCATTCACGCAGGCAACAATCTTGCAATGAGGTGCAACAGGGCCAAGAAGCTCTTGGTCAAATCGTTCGTAAGCGCCGCTTCCCATCAGAATAAGAACAGAGTCAAAGGGCCCGGATGTATTCACTGCATCTGCGATGGCTTTGACAGTAGTAGGACGGTCGCCCGTTTGCACGGCCTAGTAGCTAGCATGAGAGGGAGATACGAAAAGGTGGTTTTCATTCATACATGAACATCAAACTTGGAGTTGAAATCGGCCAAGAATGCCGGGTCGGCGTAACTGAGCTGGCCCAGAGACAGGACTTTCGGTTTACCCTCACGTGCGGCCATAACGACAAGCGATTGAGACATGGTGCAAGGAATAACTCAAGACACTGCGGAACAACAACGTCATAGCTGTAGACAAATCCCGAACCCCGATTATCCTTTTGTGCTTATATATAGAAATCAAATAGCCGATAGAAGCCGTATTGTTCAGAGTACATGTAGCATCTTGACGTTGATCTGTGGTGGATACTGACGGAGAAATGTCGATTTTCCCGACGTGGTTCGGGTGATTCCGACCACCATACGTTATTCCTTTCTGCAGATAACTACGGACCAGTCCGAGAATGTGGCGATAAAGTCATGGCAGTAGTTGCAACCCCGCCTACACAGATCAACTTCTCCAAGTGGCCGACTGCGTGCTTACTTGGTTACGGATAACCAGCATATAATAGACATCTACAATAACATAAAGTGAGCAGCAATCGATAAATCTGAAACATAAATTCGCCGCTTTCAACTTTCACCAAAATGTCACAGACGGCAACTATTGAGCCCGTTCAGGCCCTTCAACGGCTGGACATTGACAGTTCCACGATGTCCCAAGAGAAGCCAGACACGGACGCACAAAGCATTGGGCTGATCAGCAAGATCCACGAGATCCCCTCATTCACAGACAAGTACAAGGAGCGGCAATGGGCCAAGGAGCATATGGCCGGCGCTTTCAGAATCTTTGCCAAGATGGGCTTCAACGACGGTGCGGGCGGACACATCAGCCTTCGTGATCCCGTCCGGCCCGACTGTTTCTGGATCAGTGAGTACCTAGGGGTCAACATTTGCGACAAAAGTTCATCGCACATTAGTGTCTAACTCATGTGTCAGATCCGTACGCAATGCACTTCTCTCTCGTGACTGCAGACGATTTGATCCTGGTCTCTGAAGAGGGTCTTCCGATGATGCCAACGAAACACAAGGTCAACACTGCAGGTTTCATGATTCATTCTGCACTACACAAAGCCAGACCAGATGTCAATGCTGCCTGTCACACTCATTCGCCGTACGGAAGAGCCTGGTCTGCGTTTGGGAAACCGATCGAGATGCTGAATCAAGGTAGGGTCAAGAATTTACCTTGACATGACACGTACTGACTTTCGTAGACTGTTGCTACTTTTTTGACGATCTTTCCGTCTACGAGGGGTTTGGGGGAGTTGTCTTGGCCAAAGAGGAAGGCCAGCGTATCTCCGACAGCCTTGGCCCCAAAAACAAGAGCATCATTCTTCAGAATCATGGGTAAGAGCCGCTACATAGTATCATCTCAATAAGTGCAGTCGATTGATCCATCTCCAGACTTCTGACATGTGGCGGGACGGTTGATGAAGCTGCCGCCCTCTTCATTGCGCTCGAGCAAGCTTGTCAGGCGCAACTTTTGGCAGAGGCTGCCGCAGCCAACGGAATTAAGAAGAAGACTATTGGGGATGGCGAGGCCAGATACACCAAAAAGGGAGCCGGTACAGCAGAGGTGTTGTTTATGCAGTTCAAACCGGAATATGATTTAATCGTCAAGGAGACCAAGGGTGAGTTTCTTCAGCAGTCATTGGTAAATGGCGAAGCGTAGGTATGCAGAGTAAAAGGATTTGAGCAAATGGACATCGTGGCATATCTGTGTGCTTTACAAAACGTTTCTTACTAAAAGTTGAAACTAACCTGGCTCTTGTATCTTGCGTTGTCATTGCCAGCTAAGGCAAAAGGAAATGCGCACATTGTTAGAGCAACTACTGATAATGGCTTAACCAGCTACATCCTATGTTTGATGACTTCAAGTCCGAAATACGTAGCCTTTGAGAACTCCTCACATTGAGGTTACGGGCGTACATTTGTCTCAACAATGTAACGAAAAAGCCTTATTAAGCTTATAGATCAGCGATTTCTCTACACGTTTGTCTATTCTAAGTTCACGACGGTGTTCTGTCCGAAGTATGCTCTCTTATTTGCTCGTTTCCTAGAAAACTCCCCTACCTCACAGTTTCGCGAGAAGCCCATTCGCACCCAATACAGAGAGACGGTCTCTCGAGATGTCTTTGAGGGTTGCGCAACTGCAAGAATATCAGTTTTGAATATTTCGACAGACATTCTCTGGGGTTGAACAGCTTACCCTGCTAGTCCCATGGTTGTTCGAAGCTCTTCCTCAAGAATCCGGACAGCAAGTTCGACACCTTTTTGGCCGTCGTACTGAGAATTCATCCATTAGTCCCCTGATCTACTTATGACATGCAACACTGATGTTCATGCATTGATACGAAGAGAGATACTTACCGCCAGACCCCAGAGCGGCACTCGGCCCATGAAACAATAGTCAGCTCCCAGAGCCAGGGCTTTGAAAATGTCAGTCCCTCTCCGAATACCGCCGTCAATAGCAATTTTAATTCTCCCATTGGCGACTGGAGCACATTCTGCCAGGACATCAATTGTAGCGGCCACACCGTCCAGTTGCCTGCCACCGTGGTTCGAGATGATGACGCCGTCAAGATTGTAGTGGATTGCTTGAAGAACGTCATCGATGCAGTAAACTGGATTGAACACTTTAGATGATGACCACAGCCCAGGTAGAGGTTGATACTTACTGCCTTTCAGCCATATTTGCAAATTGGTATTCTTCTTGACCCAAGGGATAACACTTGCCCACGTATTGCTAGCATCACGTCCCGAATAATGGTGATTGCGTGCTGCAGTGCCGGGCTCGAGGGAATTCGACTTTTCAATAATATTCGGTAAACAAAGATGCTCAGGGAGTTCAAGTGGTTCTTTTGTTTCGTTCACTCGCTGGCCAAGTACCGGAGCATCAACAGTGATGAAAAGGGCTTTATACCCAGCGGCTGGAACGGAAACTTTAGCGATTTGCAGCTCAAAAATGAGTTTCCCACGGTAGTCACCGTTGCAAAACTTACCTTCGGCTCGTTTCATCCAATCGAGGCTCATGGAACGATCCTTGACAATACTCAACTGGAACGCGTAAGGAGATTTGTTGTCCGGTCCTGGTGCCTGGATAACATCTTCTAGAGAGGTAGTGGAGTAGGTTGAAAGTGCCATTGCAATTCCCATGTGTGCGGCGGCTCGAGAGGTGGCTTTCTCACCATCAACATGAGCTAGCCCATGCATTGCTGCAGGTGAGAATCCGAATGGGAGATTGACCTTCAGAGAAGTCAGCATCACTCGCTTTCCGTTTCCAGGACTTTCGGGGAGACTTTAAAGGCGTACAGGTTGCCCGAAGACGGTAGCGGAAGTATCGATGTTTGACACATCGCGAAGAATGCGTGGCCGGATCTTGAATCTGTCAAATGCCAACTCGTTTTCGCGCAATCTAAGTGATTCTTAGTGACAATTTTGGGAGGTGAATAAAATATCCAATCTCGTACGACAACATATCCATGGCACCCTCATTGTAATATTCTGTGTCAGTGTTAGTACATGACTCTGGGGCATCGGTTCTCCAAATCTTACTCCTGACATTATCCGGCAGCCTCTTTGAAGCTGCCGCCTTCAGGTCTCCTATGGTGACGATTTTATCCTCTGTTGATTTGGTCATGGTGCTTCGTTGGGTCTGAGAGTCTGCAAGATAAGTGCCACGAGCTAAACAGATGACAGGTATAGTACAAAAGGGCCGCCCTAGTTGAAAAGAATGGATACATATGATCTTGCTGCGTGATTGCAATTGATGTCACCCTTGGGTGAGCAACAAGACTGGATCCTTGTCCGGTGATGCAGGTCGGCTTAATCCGGATGTTTTGGTCGATCCAACGGGATAATCCGTCGGGCCCCAGATACGGTGCGGGATCTTGCCCGATTTTCCCGTCAGGCCACTCCCTCCGGGACATTCGGCCGTATGCAGATGGAGACTATTCGGTGTCTGCACTGCACTAGGTTGGGCCTGTTCCCCATCATAAGAGTTCCGCGACGGTCTAATCGCACCTGGCAGTTTAGCACAACTTCGACAATTGCTTCAATCTTGGGTTTTCCAATACATTGTGTGCGATCATACTCTGCAATCATGATTGAGACTCCGGAGAAGTACTTTATCAGCGGCACACCATTTGTCCCAGGTAGTCCTCTTCCCGTGCTGGTGTATCGCGATGCTGTTGCGAGTTGCCAGAATGAAGATGAGGTCAAAACAACCCTCGAAATGAATCAAGGGTGGATAAAGGGGGTTTGTATATACATCTTGGTGTCCCGCTCGTAATTCTCACCATTCATTTAGGGTGCCTGGAATGCTTGGTTCCAATCGCATTACCATCCAAACGTCCATGAGTGTTATGGTAGGTTGGGTCCATCTGGAGGAGAGCATCCACCACTAAAGGAAATAGGTGTGGCCAGAGGCTGGTCAGAACTCTCCATAGGACGAGGTCCACTGGATGATAGTTCCAAAGGCCAATTAATTATGTTGAAGCAAGGGGATGTCATGATCATTCCTGCAGGCGTGTCTCATTGTTCCTCGACATCGAGCGAAGACTACCGTTTTGTTGTGTTATTCCCGAAAGTGAGTTAACCCAGTTATGCTACTGAACATTACTGAAAACAATTCTTTACAGGAAGGGCCAAAGTGGGAGAGTGTTTGGTGCCGTGACGATAGTCAGACGGCGGCTTACAAGGACCAGAGTTCCAAGGTGGCCATCCCTCGATACGATCCTATAGACGGGCTTGATGGATACTTGGTCAAGGAGTGGAAACGTATCTTAGGAAAGGAAATAGCTGAGTGAGGGCGAATAGTGAGATATATGTTACATATAAAATCAATGACTAGAACATTGTCCTCTGAACACTGCTTGGTTGGCCTAGCTGTTGTAGTTCGTTCATCAGGGAATCTGAGCCAGTACGGCATTGGCTATAATCGATAATACGACTTATTGGGTGGAAATAAGGGCGAAAAACTAACGTGATGAGTTTGGGGCAAGCACTGGATGAGTCTATTTTGTTACCGATAGCTGCTCTTGATCGTACGTTCAATAGGCAGCAAGGCCGACCCGAAATGGTAAAGATCGTACATTTGTTATCAATTTACGACATGTGTCGAGACACGTCGCGTCCTTAACTTTAGAACCCAACAGCGTAGGAATGGTCGGAATGATCCGACAGGCAACGGGAATTCGGATTTTGTCCAGATTAGCAAAACAACAAAGCGGACCAAGCCACAACGGATGAATAGGCATTTGAGCCGAAAGCTACGCCGGGGCGTAACGGGAGCATTACAATGTAAGGTCGGATCAATGGATACTAAGGCTGGTATCTTGTGCATTTTAGGTAGTATCAGTGAAAA
>JALNIO010000485.1:0-15794 GCA_023509875.1 Rugonectria rugulosa
CAAGCCCGTGCCACACGGCATCACATAGTGGAGTCCTTCCATCGGACCCTGCGGCTGGGCAAGGGCAAGGAAGGGAAAAAATAGATGGAGGGGCTCTGACGGCCCAGAAAATGTGACGGTACTTGGGGGTTTCCAGGGGATTCTTGCGCTGAAAGCGGTACCTGTCGTGTTAGTGCTGTACATTGGATCATCACCGGCAGCCTCGTCGTCCGGCAACTGGGCCGTGGTTTGCAAGTCAGGCAGGTAATGACATGTAAGCACAGCAAATGAGATGCAAAGGAAGGTGGAAGCAGAAAACTACCTGGTACCTACCTATTGAGACGGACACTACTGTATTTGTACCGGGAATAGGTAGGATGCGAAAGAGGTGAAGAGTCCACACAAAGAATGATTACAGTAGGTACTTAGTGTAAGGCACTCAATTCCGTTCGAGCCCGGAGTCTGTGTGCTTTTCTGCCTGCTCCTTTCTTTCCATATTGGTTGGCCGTCCCTTTCAAGTGCTGTGGGTGCTGACTGCCTTCTCCAAGGCGTCTGCTTGTCTGCTTGCCTGCCTGCCCGCCTGTCCTGCCTCACGTTGGCGCCTTCCAAACCGACTAGCTCACCACCACGCAGGTAGGAACGGAGTAGCTGAGACTGCCTTCCTCCCTCCATTGGTAATGCCTGGTCAGCATCCCACCCCCAGGCGCGAGGGTAGTAACAAGTCGTGCATTATCGGCACCGCCACAGAATCGAACTTCTTCCACACAATTCCATGAGGCGCACGCTCCGTCGTCCGCTGTCTCTAGTAGCCTCCCTTCTCAAAAAGCATCCTCTGGAACCCCAGTGGAAAGCGCTTAATCTCGACTCTTGACGTTCGCTCAGCTGCTTTAATCAGGACTGTTTTTTTGTCGCAGCAAATTTTCTTCTTGTCTTGTTCTTGCCCTCTCACGAATCCCTCCCCGAGTCCCTCCATCAAGTCCTTGTCGCCTTCCGCTCCCATCGCTGACGGCGCCGTGATCCAAATCCCTTCCGATTTTACATCCTCAGAAAAAAGAATCCCGAACAACTCCCACAGCCCCGCCATCCGATTTGAAGATAACTTTGGGTTGACAGAGGTATGAAATGTCAAGCTTTTCGCATGCATGCCCCTTCTCAAGTTTGAACCTTGTCGTTTGCTTGTTCTTATCTGACCCTTTCGCGCGGGGTCATTCATTGCGTCGCCTCGTTGCTCTGCTACCATTAACTCGTCCTGGCGTTTGTTTCGTTGACTAAGCCTTTAACTAATGCCCTATACCTCCAGGCTCCCTCTCCTCTTTGCACCACCGCACCTCTTGTCTCCAAACCGACCCATCTCTAACAGTTCAGATCAACTGTGATCATGGTCAAGGAAACCAAGTTCTACGACACCCTTGGTGTATGATATCCCTACTCGTTCCCTACTATTGCGGACATCATCTAAATATTCCTCCTAGGTGTCTCCCACAGCCACCGAGCAGGAGCTGAAGAAGGCCTACAAGGTCAACGCTCTGAAATACCATCCTGGTGAGTGATCGCTTTCACCCCCTCGTCGGAAAAATCTTCCATTCGTCTTACTAATACCATCTAGACAAGAACACTCACAACCCCGACGCGGAAGAAAAGTTCAAGGAGATCTCCCACGCCTACGAAATCCTCTCCGATTCCCAGAAGAGACAGATTTACGATCAATATGGTGAGGCCGGCCTCGAGGGCGGCGCTGGTGGCGGTGGCATGGCTGCCGAGGACCTGTTCGCTCAGTTCTTCGGCGGAGGTGGCTTCGGAGGAGGTCTTGGCGGCATGTTCGGTGGTATGAACAGCCGAGGACCTCCCAAGGCTCGCACCATCCACCATACCCACAAGGTCTCTCTCGAGGACATCTACCGAGGCAAGATTTCTAAGTTGGCTCTTCAACGGTCCATCATCTGTCCCAAGTGTGAAGGTCTCGGTGGCAAGGAAGGCGCTGTCAAGAGATGCCCTGGCTGCGATGGCCATGGTATGAAGACTATGATGCGCCAGATGGGTCCCATGATCCAGCGATTCCAGACTGTCTGCCCTGACTGTAATGGAGAGGGTGAGATCATTAAGGAAAAGGATCGGTGCAAGCAGTGCAATGGTAAGAAGACCATTGTCGACCGCAAGGTCCTGCACGTCCACGTCGATAAGGGCGTCCGCAGTGGTACCAAGGTCGAGTTCCGTGGTGAGGGTGATCAGGCACCTGGTGTACAGGCTGGTGATGTTGTCTTCGAGATTGAGCAGAAGCCCCATCCTCGTTTCACGCGCAAGGACGACGATCTTTTGTATACCTGTGAGATTGAGTTGGTCACTGCTCTTGCTGGTGGCACAATCTACATCGAGCATCTCGATGACCGGTGGTTAAGCATTGACATCCTCCCTGGCGAGGCAATTGCCCAAGGTACGTGACGAAAATGCCCCTATCGAGTGATTGCACATTTAACTAACGTTACCTCTCAGACGCCGTCAAGATGGTACGTGGCCAGGGTATGCCCTCTCCTCGCCACCACGACCACGGAAACCTCTACATCCAATTCAACGTCAAGTTCCCTGAGAAGAACTGGACCTCAGACGAGGCCGCCTTCGAATCACTTCGAAAGATCCTTCCTTCACCGGGTCTCCAGAACATTCCTCCGAGCGAGGCTATGAGCGAGCCGGCGGACCTTGAGGACCTCGACGGACAAACCCAGAACAAGGTATTTGGCAACGCCGATGGCATGATGGACGATGACGATGAGGATGGTCAGCCCGGTGGCGAACGTGTGCAGTGCGCTTCCCAGTAAACGGTCGACGTGTACCCGCCACTGAATTGAGTACAAAAATAAATACCTGCGTCAGAGGCACACAATTCTGACACGTTCCCGCCTTGAAGCAACACGCCTCAAGTGCAGGGGATCGTGGACGCAGGTTCAATATGGACGTTGATGCCACGAACTATTCAACGTCAACCCGATCATTACAGTCGCAAATGATACCAAAACAATAGGAGCTTTGGCACCCTTTCAGCATAGTGATGATTCTTAACGGGGGTGCGGGGTGAAGAGTTGAGGAGACGGGGTGGGGTTGTACGCTCTCTCCCGGATCGTGTTTCGGGTCCGATGAGGCATTCGACCTGACTGGAAGGCGTTTGAAGGATAATAGACGATTAAACGAGTTTAGCAGTTGCGGATGTAGACTATGAATATGATGATCCTTAGTTGAAGTTGAGCCGTCTTCAGTTTTCCGTAGTTTGTGGTGGATTCATCATCCTCATGTTTGGGAATGCTCTCACGTTGTAGTCAGTTGTGTGCTATGAAGCATCGTCATTTTATTAGTTCGGCGTGGTCGACAACCGAAATTTTGTACTCTTATTCCTCCATGGCGTCCAATTGGGCTAGATCCTGCGCCTCACCCTCTTGTACCTCACCCTCACCTTCTAGTCCTTCCCCTGGCTCCTCCGTAGACTGCTTACGCAGCTGCTCAACATTGTAGAGCAAGTCGCGGACTGTCTTTTCCGATACATCCAACTCTTCTGCCTCGGCGTCTCGGTCACTGACAAATGACGTTGTACCCACGGCCAGCTTCTCGTCCGTCATGGTCAAAGAATATATGGCAATACCTCTCACGTGTGCTTCTACGTTTTCACCCACATCAATGGCTGTGATGATCTTTGGTGGGTTGCTGCCGTTGTCCCCCGGGATGATCTCTATGTCCAGAGGGTTGCCGGGGAGTTGAATGGCAGATGGATGGTTCAGAACGTTGTCCTCGGTGAGTTGCCAGGAGAAAATGGCCTTGATGCTGTAATAGGGTTAGCTTGGCAAACTTCTAGATGGTGAAATATGTCCTCACTTTTCGCAAATGGCAGCGATATACGTCAGCTCTCCCGCCTCGGTTGGATAGACAAATGCTTTTATACTGGACACGGCAACCTTGGTGAGATCGGGTAGGATTGCTTGCGCCAGTGATAAGATGCTCTTTCGTGATAGTAGTTTCGAGGCCTTCCAGTCCCAGACGAGTACGTCCTCGTCACCACCCCCTGAGACGAGCACATCCTTTCTGCTGCTGGGAATGACCATGGTGCTCACGAATTCTTTATGGCCAAAGCAGAATCCTTCAATCACATACGCCTGAGGGATATATCTCGATACTCGGATGTGTTCATCTCGGTCAGCAGTCAGGATATATCTCCGACCGTCATGCTCTCCCAAGACAAGCGAGGTAAGCATGGAGACGTGGCCGAGCAGGAGAGTAATGTCAAAGTCAGGGCCTTCAGCCTTTCCTGCGCCGAGCTCGTTTTTCGTCTTCGCCGTCACCTCGATTTGATGCTTCTGGTTAGCGAGAGCGCGCAGGTTGCGCTTGGAATGCACAGTCGTGGTGTTGGCAGCTGGCTTGAAGGCCGACTTGACAACCATTGAGGGCGTGGATAGCTGAGACGTGCTGGGAGAAGTGCCCTCGATGAAGGGCAGAACGTAGACGTCTCCAAACTTGTCGGCGCAGATGATTTGAGAGTCTGGGCCGAGAGCTACAGAGCTGGGACGTTTGGGCATTGTTCTGCGATGCGTGTTAGTGAACTCCCCTCGGTGTCGGCCAAGAGGCTGGATGTTCTCACCTCTGGCTCAGCTGGGTGAGCTTGCCATTTCCATCATGCTCAAAGACCCAAATAACCTTGTCATGACCGGTGATGGCAAGAAGATGAGATCCGTTCTCCGTACTCGTCATGTGTGTAAGGACCGGACGATCGGGTACTCTCATCTTGGCTTCCTTGAATTGTCCATTATTCTGCCTATTTTTGCTCTTTTTGCCTCTGGGCCTCTGCTTTTCATTGGCAATCTTGTTCTCTGAACCCTCTGCGATACTGGATTCCTGCGGCGCATCATTGCTAGCTTCTGCTGCTGTCTCTTCGACTCTTTGCCTCTTGGAAGGCGGCTCATCGTTGTCACCCGGCTCGGTATGAACAGAAATGACGTCAACACGAGATTCCTCCGCATCTTGCTTGGCGTTGCTCTTGACCGCAGCATCTACCTTTTCGACATCAGGGTGCTTCCATGTTGAAAGGTGAGATCCATCACTGAGGCTGAATGAGAGGATCTTGCCCCCTCGAGCGGTAAACAGGACGTTTCCGTTGACGTGCAGAATATTGTAGGGGAGCTTCATCCTACCTTTGCATCCAAACGTCTTAATTGAAATATCTGTATGTGATCGAAGAGATTGCAGTTGATCCGGCTAAGAACATCGCGTTCCTCAAGCTTTGATGCTCCATCTTAGAAAAAAGATACATCCTCCATGTACCCTCATCTTGTATTAGCCCCACCACCGTCTAGAAACGGACTAGGACCCACTAGCCCTAAGCAGAGCGAAATATCTCTACACACACATTTTTTTCTGCTACGCTGCGCAAAATCACTTCCCTCCATTAACAACATCAACAATACCCATTACTTGCCCTTAAACAACCTGTCTTCATAAAATAAGAAGAAATGGGGGGCAAGACCAGCAACAAGGCCGGCTATTTCGACAAGCTCAAGGGCTTGCTCGAGGAGTACAACTCCGCCTTCATTGTCGAGATTGACAATGTCAGCTCCCAGCAGATGCACGAGATCCGACAGGCTCTCCGCGGCAAGGGTGTTGTCCTGATGGGAAAGAACACCATGGTACGGAAAACTCCCATTTTTTTGCATGCAATTGAGAGCCATGTTTGATCGCTGACGCGCAAGAAAACAGGTCCGCCGAGCCTTGAAGACCTTCATCCCCGACACCCCTGAGTACGAGCGTCTCCTCCCCTTCGTCAAGGGCAACGTCGGTTTCGTCTTCACCAACGAGGACCTCAAGGAGATCCGTGACGTTATCCTCTCTAACCGTGTCGCTGCTCCCGCTCGTGCCGGTGCCCTCGCTCCCGCCGATGTCTGGATTCCCGCCGGCAACACTGGTATGGAACCCGGCAAGACCTCCTTCTTCCAGGCTCTCGGTGTTCCCACCAAGATCGCTCGTGGTACCATTGAAATCACCACTGATCTCAAGCTCGTCGAGGCTGGTAGCAAGGTCGGACCTTCCGAGGCTACCCTGCTCAACATGCTGAACATCTCTCCCTTCACCTACGGTATGGGTATTGCTCAGGTCTACGACCAGGGCCAGGCTTTCCCCGCCAGCATCCTCGACATTGGTGAGGAGCAGCTCCTCAAGACTCTCTCCACCGCCATCACCACCATTGCCACCATCTCCCTGGCCATCAGCTTCCCCACCCTTCCCTCCGTCCTCCACTCCGTTGTCAACGGTTACAAGAAGGTTCTCGCTGTTGCCATCGCTACCGAGATCACCTGGCCCGAGATTGAGGATCTCAAGGACCGCATTGCCAACCCTGAGAACTATGCTTCCGCTGCTCCTGCCGCTGCTGCCGCCACGACCGATGACGCTGCTCCCGCCGAGGAGGAGAAGGAGGAGTCCGAGGAAGAGGATGAGGAGGGCTTCGGCGGTCTCTTGTATGTCCCCCACCCATCATTTACGAAATTCTTGGAAGCTAACCACGATACAGCGACTAAATTATGTAGCCATGACACAAAAATATTGGGCCGGTTATCAGGAATCTGGTTGGGTTTACGAGAAATGCATCTTAAAAAATGGGTACATAGATCGTCTGCTGGACAATTGAAGCCTGTCAAGACGGTCACGAAGACAACTCACGTACCACCATGCGCTGTGACAGGATCTGTGAAACGTATCCAAGCAGCCCATTTCACTCCTATCCAAGAGGTCAGTACCATTTTCCTACTTTTTCTTGCCCTACTTTCCGGATGATTATACAACGATATCAAGAGCTTTTTAACCCTGAATCTCCTGATGACACAACATCACCACCCAATGACGGATACTCCTCTCAACCATATATGTTTGACACTTTGCTTTCGTGTAGCATCACGGCTAACGCTCAAGTATATTACAGATTGCCAAAATCCACATTCTCCTCATCGTTTGTCATCGCAAGGCAGTGACATCCTCCTATCCAGCCCCCATCTGTCCTTGGCTTTGCCTTGGTACAGTTGATTCCAAGGGCTGATTACTTAATACTCGTTGCGCTATGTTGACTGCTTGCTCTGGGAGTCCTGCCAACTTGGCAACCTTGAGCGCATGGCTCTCCCGGTTGATTCCTCTTCGTAGCTTGTGCACGTAGACAAAACCACCCTCGCTGTCCTCCTCAACATCTGTGCAATATGCCTGTACTATGCTGTCTCCTTTTCCACATAGTCCGTCAGCTGATGCAAGGTCAGCAACTGCATGGAAATGCGTAGCGAAAAGCGTCCGGCATTGGTTGATCGTTGCCAGGTGATGCAGACATGCGAACGAGACCGCTGTCCCATCTTCTGGCGTTGTCCCTCTCCCAATCTCATCCATGATGACGAAGGAGCGAGGAGTGGCCTGCTTGAGGATCTGTGCTGTCTCAAGCATCTCGACCATAAAAGTGCTCTGGTCACGATATAGATTATCAGCCGAGCCTACGCGGCTGAAGATGGCATCGACGATGCCCAGCTCTGCGTAGGATGCCGGGACGTAACATCCGATCTGGGCCAGGATGGTAATGAGAGCATTCTGACGCAGGAACGTGCTCTTGCCCGCCATGTTGGGACCTGTGATCAGCCAGATCCGGCCCTGCTCAGGTGCACCCACCAAGCAATCGTTTCGAACAAAGCTTCGGCCTTGGTGCAGTAAGCCGCCCTCAACGGTGGGGTGTCGTCCGCCCACGATGGTGTGACTGGTCGTGTTATTCAGCCTCGGGCGCACGAGATCCTGCTCGAGAGCAAGCTTTGCAAACGACGTGGTCACGTCGAGCTCCGCAAGCACAGCGGCATTACGGCGGAGCTTGACGAGATTGACCACGACATGCTGGCGAAGCGATGTGAAGACGGCCTGTTCTTCAGTGTGGATGTGCACGCGGACCTGATCGAGGCGGCGAGCGAGAGCTGTCCACTCCTTCACGTAGAAAGATCTCGTGGAGCGGCTGGCGGATAGGGTTTTGAAGTCGTTGACGTTTTTCGCGTCCTTGCCTTTCACATGGGCAATGTGACCGAGGCTGGGAGACCACCGAAGAGTAAGGCTGGGGGCGCCGAGACTCTCGCGGAGTGATTCGCTCAACTCGGCCTTCTCCTCGACGAGAGCGTTGAAGTCGCGATGGAGGCTCTTAAGAGTACGGCTGGCAGCGGGCTTCATGATCCATGCGTCATTGTCACCCGCATAGTACTCTCGGATGGAGGAAAGACGTTTGCGCTTAGGTTTGGGAAGAGCGGCATCGCCCATCTGCGAATTTTCTATGCTTACAACATCTTCGACCAGGGCCTTTATTTGGCTGGCCTCGGATTCTTCAACTTCATGCTGAGAGCTTATGCCCTCCTCGTCAATGGCGTCTGTAATACGACGAGCAAGCTTCAGAGGCTCGTCTAAGCTAATACGCGAGGCCATGGAAGCAAGACAGTCTGGACTAGACTCATTGGCTACGGGCGAGGCATTCTGAAGGAGAAGTTTGATGCTTTCAGTGGCAGTGATGGTACTGGCCAGGTCGAGCAAGTCATCGGCGTCACCGCGACCAAATGCAAATTTCTGCACCAAGCGTTGGGAGTCATGGCTCCGACGCAAGAGAAGAACTACAGAATCACGAAGATCTGGGTCGGAGATGAAACGGGCAACGAGATCCTGCCGAGCGGTAATCACGTCAAGTGATGTTGACGGTGCGCTCAGCCATTCGTTGAGCAGACGAGCGCCATTCTTGGTAACTGTACGGCGGGTAGCGTGCAAGAGGCTACCGCGGAATGCACCGTCTCGGATGGTCTGTTTAACTTCCAAGGCGCGAAGACTGTTCTTGTCAATGGCCATGATTTGCATATTCTGGTGCCGCAGCGGGGGCTGTAGCTTCATGCTCAAGCCCTGCAGGCGATCCTTGACGTAGTTGAGCACCAGGCCAACGGCGAGGACCTCCTCGGGGGTAAAGCCAGCCGCTGCTTCAGCGGGCAGGGACGCCTCCAGCATTGGGAGCCAGTCGGACGGGCGCAGCAGGCCACCCTGGGACGAGTAGGTGATGAGGTGACGGTGGTCGTCGTCCAACAAGTCATAAACAGCGTGGTTTGGGTGCGACTCCAAACCCTGCTCTAGGACGAGCTCTCGTGGACAGAGTCGGGAAAGGATCGACGGTAGGGATGCAAGATTGGCCTGCTGGGTGCCAAACAGACCGGTTGAGAGATCGAGCCATGCCAGGCCGAGTGGCACGTCCTCACCGGGGGAGCCAGCACCAGACAGCGGCGAGTGGGCTGATGTTGAGACTGTTGAGGATGACGGCGGAGACGTTTTCAGCCCACGAACCGCCCTGTCCGGGTCATTCTCCGCTTGTGACTCCGCCTGTGCCTCCGCCTCTTCTTCTGCCTCTGGCGGTAGATTTCCGGGGACGTGAATGGCCATGACATAGTTGTTGGCGAAGGGATCCATGAAATTTTCGTCAATCAGGGTCCCGGGCGTGATTATACGGGCCACTCGGCGGTCGTGCATCAATCCTCCGGACTTGACCTTGTCTGAAGCCGAGTTGGGAAACTCTTCAGCCACAGCGACATGACGATTGAGGTCTTGGACGAGGATCTTGAGGAAACGATCCAGCTGGAAGAAGGGAAAGCCTGCCTAGAAAGAGAAGAGAGATGAGGACATGGTGAGATGACAGCCATTTCGCTAAAGCAAACAGGAAGATGACATGAGGAAAGTCTGTGCTTGGGATATGATGTCCGGAGTCGGTGAAGAAAGAAAATTCAACTTACCATGGGCACAGGGCCGGCATTGGTCTTCTTGGAAGCAACTTTGAGGTTGAGCAAGGGCCCATACTCATCTGCGTGTTCAAAGTACAGCTCATAAAAGCCACCAACACGGGTCAACAACACACAATTGTCAAATTTGCGCATGTTTTGGCGTGCCTGAAGCACAACGGTAGGATATACTGGCTCGTCATCCTGGGGTAGCGGGTCGAGACGGCGGCGTCTTGACGACGACGATGTCTTTGCCGTAGATGAGGACGGAGACGGAGATTGCGGCTTGGGCTGAATGAGACCCTGGGGAAGGTCCGAAAGTCTGATAGTCGTGGCTGTCTTCTTGCCCCTGATTTGGAGGGAATGATGGGGAGATGCTGGCGGGTGGAATGGCCCGAGATGGATGCTCAGCCCAGGAGAAGGACGAGAAGAGGAGGGGTGGAGAGAGTGGAGGAGAAGACTGGGATAAGGAGCCCGGCAAGAGGTATAGGAGGAATAGAAAGAATGAGAAGGTCTCAAGTGACTGTGTGAGTGGCAGTCAGAGTATGAGCTTGAAGAATCACGATGAGAAGAGAGGATGAGTCGAGATACGTCATTCTGGTGATGTTGATAATGGGATGTGGAAGGACTAGCTGCCGATGATGCGGAAGCTTGTCGAGCTAGAGCGGGAGCTTGGGTGGGTTGAGATGGTGAGGCATGAACGGCAACACGAGTTGGTCGTACTATTGGGGTGAGCTGTGGCGCCAATGCTGGAGATGTGGACGCAGAAGCAGATACGGGAGTCGAGGCAGTCGTGGGCGTACACCGAGAGGAGGTAGTGGTGGTGGAAGCAGATGCATGGAGGAATGGTGCAGCCTCAGGCCCGGGCGTTGATCCTAGAGGGAGCGAGGAAGACGTAGACGTAGAGGTGGGTGTAGTCGATGGAGGCGTAGCAGCGGTAGCTACAACAGCAGGCGTAGACGTGTTCGAAACAGAAACGGGGACCAAGCCGGAAACAGAAACAGGCACAGGGTGATGGGCAGATTCGTCGTGGTTAGTCGAGATAGGGTCTCTGGCTGTGCAGCTGACAATGACACTGGTGTTGATAGTCTTAGATGGTGTTGCCAGGGGCCGCAGATGGCGGACACGGGAGGCACCATGCGGTCGGAACATCAAGATGAGCTGTTCGATTGACCGATTGCCTGGGATCGATGTGGTGATGATCTGGAGGAGATCACGCAGTCGAATGCAGCTCACACGATGCTTTCTTTGGTAGAGAGCTCCCAGGATCAGCTCCAAGGGAGAAAAAAACCATCTAATTACTAGCTTCCTTCCCAGTTGTGTGTCCGGAGGCAAGGAGGTAAAACGGGAGCGGGAAGGTAGGAACCGGTAGTGGGTGGATTTTTAGCTCACGCGAGATGGTTAGGGTCCTTCCCTAGAATAGCAACGACCTCTGTGCGTGTGTGCAGCTTCATCTAATGCAAACCCGAAGACGTATGATAACGTTTGCCTCTCAGGCCGATCTCTTACAAAGATGAGATGGGGAGAAAAGAGAAGATTGGGGAAGGCAACATGCAACGCAGCACGATGGGGAGAAATGAAACGGAATCCTAGAGGACGGGGACGGATCAGAGGCAGCTGACAGGTTGCATCAGGGCACAAAATGGAAAGAAAAAAGCAAAATGAAAGATCAACACCAATCGTCAAGATGGAAGCAAAAAGCAATAATTCTGAGCTAACAACCTAGCTAACAGAGTGGATGTTCGGTAGAAGCAAAAAACAGCTTCTACTGGAGCCATACTTTGAGATTGTGGCCTTGAAATGACGATGTAATTGTGCGAGAGTGGATTTGTTTTATGAAGACGACGCACAAACACACCCAAACGCACTCAAACACACGCACAAACATGCATCGTGGGTAACGCTTCCACTGTGGATTGTGGGGGAAAGAGGAGAGGAAGAGAGGAGCTGTCCGCCCAGGTGGATCGTGAAATGGGCGCACCCAGCTGCAAGGGAAGCTAAGGGGAGAACTAGGGAGCGTTGAACGACGAACACCATGACGACGATGGCACTCACGCTTATCAGCCGAGCAGGCGAGTCGGGAGTGCATGATGAGGGGGAGGGGGAAGGGGAAGGGGGAAGCCTTCCCGTCGATAGTTGCATCCCTCCTCATCGGCCTTGCCTCCCTCGGTAGCGTCTACGGAGATATTCGCGATATACTACGAAGTAGCGTCGAATGAAGGAACGCGAGAGCCCGTGGGCGAACAGCGCATGTTGCGGGCGGAATGGGCCCATGGAGGCGGGCGGATGTTGAGAACCACTAAGATACAGGTGCTGTAGGCGAGGGAGGGAGTAGAGACAAGTGAGGGAGAGCTGGAGCCGGAGACAACGAAAGATGGAGAGCCGAGCGATATGGCAAGATTGGGGGAAGAAACCGGGACGAGGGGCCTGTCACGTCCATTCCAGTTTAGCGGGCATGTCGGAATAAGTCAAGTTATGGGCTGGTGCATGGGATGAGATGGAGATGGGATCGGACGGGGGATGGTCAGAGTACGGGGGTTGCCTTGACCAACGGCAGGAGCAGACGGGAGGTTGAGGGCATCTCGAGTAAGATAGGCAGGCACGTAATTACGGAGTGCTACGTAGAGAAGGAGATGTCGTCGTAGCGTGGGCTCCTACCTCGTACAGCTCACCTACGGAGGTGTGCCTACCTGGGTTGCCCAACTGAGGAGGTAGGTAGGGAAGGTGCATGTGGTGGGAAGTAATAAGTGACCTGGCAATCTGCCCGCACACAAATTATGTGAATAGAGTGTTCCATCCATGCCCGTCGAACGTCAACTGTCGACGCTGATCAATGTGAGGTGGTGTTCCCAGCTCCGATCCAGTGGTGCCACAACGGCCATAGAATGCCCTAAATATACCGAACCTTGCCCACAGAGACTGGTCAGTGCGATACAGTGCCAGCAACGGCTGCTGCACTGCACCGCACTGCACCGCACCAACGCACTTAACGCTGGACTGCGCTGCAAAGCCGCCCTGGACTGGAACCTGGCAACCTGGCAACCGACCTGGAGGAAAGAATTGAGACCCCGGGGCCCAGCGAAGAAAAAAAAAAGGGACATGGACGGATTCCGGGACATTCTAGCTGACAAGACCACTTGCTCACTGGTCGAACGGTTGGTTTCAAACACGCCCACACCCAACAGCGCTGCTACACACCAACCAATGCCCGGATTCATGTCCCATCTAGTCCTACGAGACGCGACGAGGCCAAGCGGGTGAGGCCAGTTGCCAGCGGAAAAGCAAGACTTGCATCTCGAATCTAATGCGCCATGGCCTCATGCCGGCGTCATCCCTCCCTTTCCTCTCACCATCCAGGTGAACAACACTTCAGCGCGCCTCGTTCCAGCCCAGGCGTAGGGAACCAGCCCTTAGCGTTCATGCTGTCCCCATGCCCGACGAGCCCAAATGCCGGGCGCCTTTCCATTACGACCTTGGTTTCTGCACGACTTACCTTACCCGTCTCAAAGAAGGCAAGGCGGGTTGGGTGAATGGGTACATTTTGCAGTACGGAGTATACATGCAAGGTTGGTTGGCTGGGCGGATGCGATGGGGAGGAGATGAGGTTGCAATTTGCTCCGCACGACAGTGCACAAAAAGGAACCACATCCAGGCCGGATGAGCACCTACGGAGTAGTTGTGTACGGAGTACGAAGAAGGATGAAGTAACTGACAGCCCGAGTACAGACGAAGCTGTGCCGCAAATCATAGGAGCCACCATGGACTACGCACAGCGAGGACCTGGTCGTTGGGAGGGGAAACACAACACTATCCCTGTGATAATATCATGCTGCTCTGCTCCCTGACGAGGGGGAAACAAGACTCTGTAAGGAAGTTACACCGTGGATGAACACCTGCAATAACCTCACTTCGCACCTGGGAGACCTCGCGGAAAGGACAGAGGGCAACGCCGACGGCACGGCACGGCCTCTTCCACCTCCCTCATTCCTCGTTCCTCGGGCACCATGCAATCCAACCTTCACACACTGTACTCACCCAATGGGAGCATGCTAGCATAAGCATATCTGACGGCACTCACCCAGGCTCGCGGGGTCGGCGTGGGCCGATTCTCGAGAGCCTCAGCCCATTTTGGATCCGCTGCCACACGTTGTCGACAGACCCCCCTGGCACCTCACTCGGCCGCATCTGTCGATTGTGACCGTGGTCTCGCACCAAAAAAGTGCACACACACTCTCGCCTCGCTCGACAAATCGACTGTTGGCCTAAAAACACCCCCAAGGGCCGTTTGATCTGCCTCGGAGAAGCTAGTTTCCTATATATCCCCTTTGTGCTGCATCCGCCCTGTTGAGACGCTTCTTACCTTCCCCTTCCTGGTCCTTTACTCCCTGGTCTCATCCCATCTTATCTCACTTACAGCCAAACAAGCGACTTATACGGGCGAGGATATATCAGCATTCGCTCTCCTTCCAAAACCCACCTTTCGAAACGATCAACCGCCAAACACCCGCAACTGTAACCAAATCGCATCTGTTTCGACTCAAAGATCCAATCATTTCAATCACACAGCGGAGTGATTAGAAACATACTATACAACCCAAACACACATACAACATACACACAGCAGTCACCTATATGGTTTCCAGCTCGTTCCAAAGCGCCCACATGGCGGCCATGATGTCGTCTGTTAGCCCCTTCACTCCGGTGACCCCCCCACCGGAAAGCCACGCCTTTCCTAAACCTCCTGTTCCAAGGCCCTTTCAGAACAGCCTCAAGAGAAAGGCTACGATGCAAGAATCACTCTCTGCCGCCTCGATACCGCCGCCGCCGCCACCTCCGCCTGCCGTTCCGACCTCACAGCCTCAGACCGCCTCCTCCCCGGGCGGAAGCTCTTCCCAGGAGGACCCAAAGTCGCCTCCTCCCGCAGGTGTGGCTGGGAACGCAAACCTCGATCCAAAGTACCTTGCCATGGTCTCCAGAATCGCCGCCTACTATCAGCAGAGGTGTCAAGCCGTCGCCAACTACCAGCAGCAGAGATGTCAGGCCTGGGCCAACATGCACCGCCAGAGATGTCAGGACATGATGCAAGCGTCCATGCTAGTCGTTGCCTGGTATGTGAGAGATCGTATCCAACGACGTCGACGAAGGGAGAAGAGGAGATTCAAGTCGGGCTTGAGACGCCGCACCGCTCAACCCAAGATCACACGCACAGAGGTCGTCCGCCGCTGGGTCAAGCAGATCCCAGAAGAGCCCCAATCTCCCAATACGGCCGTAGACATGACCCTCACAGACCCTGATGAGGCTGAGTTCTCCATGGACAAGGATCCGCAGCCGGACAAGGACGCCAAGTTGTTTGAGATGGCTGACAACCTGATCAAGAGCCAGTACAAGAAGATCGAGGTGCCCATCATGGGTGTGCTCAACTTTGATGAGAGCGACAACGACAGCGAGAGCGACCCAGAGGAGCCTGAGCAGTTTGACGAGATGGAGGAGGATGAAGATGACGCCGAGGGCGATGAAGAGTACTATGAGGTGGAAGATGATGACCTCTACGATGATGATATGGAATACGAAGGAGACGATGGCTCCGAAGTGGTTCATCACGGCACAGGAACCGGCTCAGGAAGCCGGAACAATAACCTGAGCGAATCCTCATGATGACATTTTGATTATTCCGGGATGTTGGTTCTGTTGGCATTTCTGTTGTTTTTCATGTCTTCTTCATGTTCTGGTCCGGATTGGGAATTATTAATGACGGCGAACAACCTCCTCCTTGTTTTTATTTTGCTCTTCACCTCCCCCTTTTTCTTGCTGTTTCTCGTACCTCGGCGTCAACCACACAACTGCAGGCGGGTTTTGTTGTTTTTACATAAAAGGGTATACACACGCACGCGAAGGGCATCTCCCAATCGGGAGAAGGGGAGTTTAGTGAGAGTCGAATTTTGGTATGCTATATATTATCGGATACAACATTAGCCCTATGATACCTTGAGCTTGCGTCCTTTTTTATTTCTTATTCTCTTCTCTACCTTGTAACGA
>JALNIO010000486.1:0-60754 GCA_023509875.1 Rugonectria rugulosa
CACTTCCCTCGGGTAGAAAATCGGCGAGGCAAGTCACGTAGACGCTCTGCCAGGTATCATCGGTCATATCGAAGCCCCATTCTGTCATGAGCACTGGGAAGACGTTCTTGGTGGTCGAGTCCGTTGTGTTCATGGCCTGGAACCCTTTTGTGTACAAGTCAGACTTTAGGGAAGAACAGCTGGTAGACGTGGTCGCGTAATTGTGCAGCTCAAGAACGAGCTTGTCCTCGAAACCTGAAAAGTCGCTTCGATTGAAGACACCGGTCCCTGGCGTGAGAGCCGTGCCTTGCACCACAGGTGTGAGGGTTACATCATAGTTGAGGCCAGAGAGAAAGATGATGGGGTCCGAATTCGCACTGTTGATTGCCGCAGCGCCCTGCTTGATGTAGTAGTACCACGTCTCCCAGTCGTAAGAAGCTGCAGAGCTGGATCCGCTTCCGGTTGGTTGTCGCAGCTCGTTTCGTAGGGACATGGACATGAGATTCGACCACGATTTGCCCTGAGCATCTTAGTTAGAATCATCCTGACGCTAAAGTAGAGAATTACACTAACATGATTCGCCATGTATGCAAGACCTCTGGTCCAGTTGCTGACTGAAAAGTACTCGTCGCCAAACCACGCGTTTCCGTCAGTGGAGGAGCAGCACCAGACGGCCTTGGACACGTGGTTGTCAAGGTGCACATAGATTTCCTTGCTGGCACACGCTTCTGCAACAGCATCAAACACCTATTGGCTCAAGTTAGCCATTTCATGCAAATTCAGCAAAGACTTCTGTTCCATCTTACCTCTAGACGGGTGGTTGAAGCCGTGAATGAGGGGTTATTGGCCAAGACTTGATTCAATACCTCTGTTCCGTTGGTGTCACCCAATGCAGTCTTAAAGGCAGTTTCCAGAGAGACATCGGCGCCACCGTTTTCGTAGATGTCGTCAATCATCTCAATGGCATAAGTCAATCGAATCGCATTAACGCCAATGCTCGAAATGTCGGACACAATCTGGGCAATTGACTGGTACTGCAGCCCCTCGGGGACCATGACGTCGCCGTGTCCTGGCCAGTTGACGCCGGCATACTTGATGCTATTGCCAGAGGCGTCAAGGATCTTCTCATCCTCGACGTAGAACGGGCCGTTTGGCCATGAAGCCCGTTTCGGGACTTGCTTGGTGGGCGAAGCTGTAATGCATGACACTGCGGCCAATGCCACCGCAATAGTATAGAGAGACGGCATCATGTTGGTCAGCCTCAAAGACGCGCTTCTTGCATGAGCAGCGAACTGGCATTGATTGCGACATTGATTGACTGCAACCTGCAGCCTTTATAGACTGTTGCCTTGACACAAACCAGGGCATGCCATACGACGACATATTCATGCATCGGCTCCGAGTCTCCCGATACGAGGAAAGTGGACATAGGGCGAGTCATGGGTAGATTGCGGAGTGAAACCTTCCGTGAGAAATGCCTCCTGCAAGACCGAGGTTGGGCACTCTACCTGCTGGAGCTCACACTGGGTCTTGGACATCATTGGAGCGCATTCCGGCTATTGTCGATCCCCTACGACGCCTGATCTTCCCCGCAAAGACAAGTCCCGAGCCCCGGTTTATGGACGCAAGGAAACATACGAGAAGGAATTAATGACGCGCCGGGAACCTGCATTGGTGCCGTCGGCTGGTCGGTCACATGGCGCTGGCGAGGGGTAATGTCTGCTCATTACACGCGGAGTAGTCGATTTGGAGTTAATAGATCAACGCTGCAAAAACTATCTCGGCACCGGGTTCCCCGAGGTCGCCCGAGCCCGCAGTCAAGACGGAAGTAATATTCCTACAGTGTCAAGTACCAATCCCAAAGCTCAACCTAGTCCTTGCCCATGATTATGTCACTCGGTCTGACCCATGTAGCTTGGTGAGTCGTCTTTTAAACTCGCCTTCCAGTTCGTTAGAAGCGGAAACAACCCCGGCAATGTTTGTTTCAATTCAGCTGCAGTCGCATTGATATCATCTCGCCAATGAAACTTATAAATCCTTGGCAGCTTGAATTGACTGCCGCCAGCTAAAAGCTTATTATTGGCTTCATGCCGAGAAAACTGTCCGGGATTCGGGTCTCGCCTGAGACGGGTCCCAACCGGCCGGGCGTTTACAGGCTGGGGATCATGGTTCGACATTTCCCAAATATAGGCGTTGTGACGGTGTGTAGTCTGATTTAACTGTGAGCTGCTTACTTGCCAATCTGTCTCCTGTTGTTTGCCTGGCTCTTAAGCATGTTGTAGGCCGAGGCCCGGGGGGCGGATTTGTTTCGTGCAAGGTCCCAAACAGAAGACGCTGAACCTGACCAATCAAATCGGTATACGTTGTTTCAGGTAGAAATGACCAGCTTTGGGGACAAGATGACGACTCCTGAGTGAGCTGGAAATGTAAATGTGATGAATTAATAGTGTGTGTGGTCCTGCAACATTACTTGCTAAGAATAGAGACACGGGGGATGGTGGGCGCTTACGACCTGACAGCGCAGATGAGATTGGCCAGAGCTGAAGATGACAGCGGCCACCAGCTGGGCCGTCAAGTTACAGAGCACAACCAACAACGGCAACGTAGATTCTTGCGGGCGCATCTACTGCAGGCCTTTTGTGGTAAATGACGAGCTCACCTGAGCCCGAGTACCATATTACTCGAACACCAAGCTTAGGCGAGCCTTATTCAACGGAGGCCGCCTGCAAGATACCTATACAAATTAGATCTGAGAATTCGCAGTCTCAGACCGTATTCCCGACCACTGGGCTGTGTATCAAGGCGGCCTAGTGCCATGCATGTTGGTGATATGTCAAACGCCCTGCATATAACCAAAACCACTGTCAGGTTTCCCGCAACTTGGCGCCTGGAGAGTAAAATGGTAATATCTTTCGGCTTTCCAAGCCTTGACCACACGCTTGATGCTTCGATGCCCCTTAAGCTTCACAACTCATCAGATCACACACACACACATACGCAGTCTCTCTCTCTCTTTCTAACTACACCTCATTTCATCTTCTATTGCCATCATGTCAACACGCCAGGCTGCTCAGAAACTCGTCAAAGAAATCGTGGAAAGTCATGGGGACGTCATCGACGATGATTGGAGAGAGCTGGAACAGGTGAACCAACGCCTTTACCAAGTTTTCTTACAATCGAACCGTACGAAGAATGACATGATCGGTAGCTCTGCAATCACGTAGGTTGACTCACTTAACATTCGACGTCACATCATACTAATCATTCTAGACTGGCCAAAAACTTGTACAGCAGCAATTCCCGATTCGTCTTCGAATTGCTGCAAAACGCTGACGATAACGATTACTCCAACCTTTATGGTTCTCAGAGTATTTTTAGCCCGGGCCCAGTTCCCTATATCTCGTTCCAAATGCGGCCAGATCGAGTTGTTGTCGAATGCAATGAGGACGGTTTCAATGAAGAGAATCTCAGAGCAATTTGCGACATTGGTAAGAGCTCCAAGGTGAACAGTCAGAGGTATATCGGCGAGAAAGGAATCGGCTTCAAATCGGTGTTTAAAGTAGCCTACAAGGTGATTATTCAGTCTGGAAATTTCTCTTTCTCTTTTCAACACCGCAGAGGGGATTCTGGAATGGGAATGATCAATCCGCGCTGGGAAGACTCGGGGGAATTTTTCCTTCCGCACCTTACTCGCATGACACTGCTTCTTCATCAAGACGGCAATGATCCGGAACTGCGATCCAGTATCCAAGAACAGCTCGAAGCTCTCAACGAAGAGATCTTGCTGTTTACGAAGAAGCTCAAGAAGATTGAGGTCAAAGTCTATGACGAGGCTGGGCAGCTTTCGTCATCTACGACATATTCTGTAGCTTTTTCGTTGTTCAATAATCTAGTCACGACCCAAAGGCTAGTACAGAGGGGCAACAACAACAACAACACGGAGCAGAAAATGCGCCATTTTCATGTCACCAGACATACAATTGCGAATTTGGCCAAGAACAAAAACCGAGAGTACAACCAAGATGAACTCGGTTCCGCCGCCTACTCAAGATCCGAGATTGTCCTCGCCTTTCCACTGTCCGAGAACATGATCCCTGTGATTAAGCCACAGTGGGTGTTTGCGTTTATGCCTGTTCGTCGGATGGGCTTCAAGGTAGGCTGTCATTATATCATAATACGACACTGACTGAGCTAAAGCGAGAATAGTTTGTTGTTCACGCTGATTTTGTAACGTCAGCTAACCGCCAGGATATCGAAACCACATCAGCTCGGAATCGGGGCCTTGCTGATGGGATCGCCGACGCATTTGTTCAAGGTGTTTTGGAGCTTTGCCAGCATGAAACGCTCCAGTATGTATGGATGAGATATCTTCCATCACACGAGGATTCATACCCGTGGGACCCTTTCTGGTCTCGAGTCATCGATGGGATCAGACTAAAGATGCAATCTGCGCCTGTTCTGCGACCTGCGAGTCTTGGTCCTTTGCGTCTCATCAAAGACTTGAAGAGGCACAGTGGACTCGACGTTGACCAATTTGGAACCCCCCTATTTGCTGACATATCCCCGGAGCTCTATCTTTCCCGAAAATACAAGACAACTGACTTGACAAAGCTGTCTCCTATTGGCCTCTCTGTAATCAGTATGCGAGAAATACTTGATCGTGTCGAGGCTGATCTCAGCAACGAACGTTCAAGAATGCGAACAGAATCGGATCAAGATTGGCACTCACGGGCGGCGAAATTACTTCAATTCCCCTTCGAGGAGAAATGGGACCATATTACCCCAAAAGTCAAGTCGCTCGATATCATACCCCTAATCAATGGGTCCTGGATGTTTGCCAAATTCATTGGCCCCGGCATGTTGGAAACCTCCGTCCTTTATCCCAGCGTCAAGGGCCTGGAAGTTCCCCTAGGGTTGGGCTTTCATATCGTTGAACCGATGGCATGCAAAAACACGGAGCGAAGGAAACTATTTGATTTTCTTGGCGTCCGGGAAGCAAGTTTATACGAGGTCTGCGAAGCGATTGTCGCGGTTTATTCCCCAGCATGCCAAGTTGGCTCACAGCTATTGGATCCATCAACAGCCTTGTCTCACGCCAAGTTCCTTTACAGGGCCAGCGATTATCTTAAGAATCCACACAAAGTGTACAGAATCAAGCTGATGACACAAAACGGAGGGCTCTGTAATCCGAGATCAGAAGATGTGTATCTTCCCAGCGACGATCCCCTCGGTGCTACGAAACTACTTGCATCTAATGATACTGTTCCTGGACTGGATGTCAATATTCTGCATGATGTGTATGTTCACGCTGCTCCAGAGAAGCCGTCCAGAGAGAGTTTGACATGGCTTGATTGGCTGCATAGCGTCCTATGGGTTAATCGAAATCTCAGACTTGTCAACAATGATGGAGAAAGCCTTTCGGACATTTGCAAGTATGTTGCAAAATATCGGCCCAATCAGTTCGTGAGCTTTCTTCTTAAGAATTGGGAGGAGGAAGATGAATCTGAGGAGTATGAGTCGGATGCATGGAAGAATGAACTTCTCAGCACGAAAGTAACGTCCCAAACCAGCCTCGACATTGAATTAAGACAGGGATACTTTCCGACGGACAGACTTTGGGGTATCGCTGCCAGATTTCTACTCGACGAAGCTTGCTTCTTCTGGTTTACCCTGCAGCCGCCATTCAATCAACCGTCCGCTCTACCTATGTGGGAGACAATTTCGCGAGACCTTGATTTCGGACTAACACGGACTGACCTGGAGTTTGCCATGTCTCTGCTGAGATGGATTCCGATGGAAAATGAACCTAACACTGACCCTTTACTTGCAGATCGTGTTTATGATCTTTACTGCTTCCTTGAAGCCAAGATTCGAGAGTCTGTAGACGTTACGGCAGCTCGGCAGAAATTTCGGTGAGTTACAAGTCTTCTTCATCCCTCTTGAACAGATGGCATGTGATCTGGGTATAATGCTGGCACGCGGATGCCATGTCAATGCTCTCAAGTACATTGAAGTAAAACTTGGTCCCAGGCTGACTGAGAATAGGAACAGCGACCCCCCGTATCTCGTATTCATTCCCGGAACACCCACACCCGCAACAGGCGAACTGTGGTGCTCTGTCAGTGACTGTGTTTGGGGCAGACCTCCAGTAAAGATGACAACCAAATGGGATTTGGAGTTTTACTATGCCCAGAGGTTCAGGCAATTTGATCAAGATTATTCTCACTTGTCCAGCTTTTTCCGGGAGTCTCTCGGTGTGAGCATGTGGAACTGGGCCGATATTTTGAACGAGATCAGACTCATGAGATCCAGAAACTCCCCAGAGATCGATGATATTATCGCTCTGTACACATGTCTTGATCAGATCCACCTGAATGACACAGAGCAACGAGCTCTGAGGTAAGCTAGCAGAGTTTTATCACAGAGAAGAGCACCTGACGTGAAGTTAGAACCATATTCAGCCAGGAAGCCCTCATATGCTCTTTCGTCTCTGGTTCCCCGACTTGGCACACCCTTTCGCAGTGCATCTGGACGACCAAAACCCGGATTCCCGGGAAGACCGCGCTCAACAACAACGATGACTATGCATCTCTTGAAAGATTCTTCTTGGTCACTCTCGGTGTTCAGAAGATGACGATAGAAATGCTGTACAACAAGTTGAAAGACAAGCAAGTGAGGTTATTAGTGGATGAGGTCAAACAGGATTTGATGGAGTTCAGCGCACGTTTATCAAACGAAGGCGACAAGATAGACCCAGAGCCGATTCGTCAAAACGCAGTCTTTCCGGTCAGACTTCCCGACTTGAAATATGACCTTGTTTCCGCGTCTGCTCCTTTTGTTATCAACGACCGCAGCACACTTGCGTCAGATTTTGTTGGCAAGGCCACATTTCTAGACTTTACCCTTGATCAAGCTCGGCGGATCCAGCCCTTTATCCAATGGGCAGGGCTTGGAGACAGATTTCTCTCAAAGGCAGTCAAAGAAATCTTTACAGCTGACAAGGCGACCACTCGCCCCATCACTGAGCCATACCGTGAGATTAAGCGCAAAGCTCACGCCTTACTTCGGTAAGTGACTAGAATGAACCATTTACTTTCTTCAAAACTGACCGTCCCAGCATCTCCTTGGCGTTTGGTAGCTCCAAAGCTGTCGACCAGGAGGAGGCTTTCTATAACCTCCTACGCAGCTGTGAGACACTCGAGACTTCCAAGATAACCACGGAACTTCATATCTCTCTCCCTGACTGTCCCTCAATAAAGGCAGAGCGGGATCATGGTATAGCCTTGCAAATTGACGATAGTTCAGATGCGTTGAGAGTCTTTGTGCCCCGAAGTAGGAAGGACCGTGAAGCGTGCTTCCATAGCAAACTTCCACGTTACTTTTTCGAGTGGATGATGGACAATCCTACGGTGCCAGTTCCCGTTGAAGGCATCAGAGTTGTACAAGCCGTCTTAACAGCAAGTCCCTTTGCACTGGTCGGTATATTGGAGGAAGCTGGGATTCCGCCAGTCTCGATTCCTTGCGAAGAAGATGAAAGCGAGGAAGAAGAGACTGTGTACAATGAAGAAGCTGAAATCGACGTGGCCATACGCTCAAGGGGATATATCGGTCTCGGTACCCGTCAGGAAGGCGGATCAGTCCCAGCGAGACTTGACTCACATGCATCTCCCGCGAACGCAGTCACAAGTGTGGCCGACCATGGGACTCGACACCCATCAGAACAGCATTCAATCTACGATCCCGACGATGATGAAGATGTTCCTGTCACCACAAGCCCTCAATTTTCGTGGGGCCGATCATTGTTTGCATCTGCGGCCCATGTCTCGCGGACCGGTAGCAGCGCTATTCAAACAAGACCTACGCAGGAAAGACATTCTGGCGCGACATTCGGGCATCCAACGATCGCAAACGGTCAGTCCGATGCCCCTCGAGCTCTGGCGTTTGGCCAACCCGCTGCCAGCGCCTTTGACGAAGAAAACTACTTGGGTCTCCTTAACCAAACAATTGCGGCAGCGAGACAAGCACAGATTCCATCTCGAGCCTTTGACATGTCAGATCTTCGCCAAGGCTTAGCGGAATCTTTGGGAGAAGATGAAAACTTGAATACACCGTTCATACTCAGATCTGCTAGTCAGTTGGAGCGTGATAATAGAATTGGAGCTGCTGGCGAGCTTTTTGTGAGTTCATCCATGAGCTGTGAGGTTATGCATTGCTAATAAGTATTCATGCAGGTTTTTGAACTGCTCAGTCACCTCAACCCGTCACTGCCAAACTTTGAAAGAGATAATTGGAGGAGTAATATTCGTAGTTATGTTACCGTTCATCCAGAATATTTTGGAATGAGCTCCTTGAACATCAGGGAGACTGCAGACATTACGTACGACGACACATTCGGAGCTTTGACATCGCTGCTAGCTGATGCTGGGTACTTGGATACGTGGGATGCGGAGACCCTGCAACGAGCGAGACCATACTTCTTCATTGAGGTCAAGTCCACTACGGGACCGTTTGAAACGCGGTTCTTTATGAGTAAATCCCAATACCGAAGAGTAAGTGAACCGCATGTCGGTGGTGATGGTTCCTTGACTAACAATTGTCCAGATGCAGAATTGCTCTCAGAGCAGACAGGAAGGGACCCCAAGTTTCGATCGTGTATATGTCATTTTCAGAGTCTATAATCTCGGCAACGACTCGGTTGGTCTGAAAGTGCTGGTAGATCCCGAAGGCATGAGGCAGCGAGGCGAGTTGGAATTCACGTCGGAGAGCTGGTCAATTGTGCCAGCAATACCTCATGATTGAGTCGCGGCCGGATAGTTTGTTACATAGCCCTAACAAGGGTAATCCACGTAAAAAAGGATTGTTTATGATTTTTTTTATTTCATTTTTTTTAATAAAAAAGGAACAAGAAAGTGAACTGAAATCAGACACGACGTTCGCTCCCAACAGTCTATTGGATGAACGTGGATAGGGTAGCAACTAACGTTACTAGACACATATTAACTAGTTAGCTACCATATAAAAACAATGGGTTGGGACATGTTCAAAGAAGAGACATTCCTTTTCAGAGTCCCGTGTAGGAGGACATTGCTCACGGGCAAAACGGAATAATGTGTCCCGCATAATTTCGGTAGCCTCGGCAGCGCGGGGAGATAATCGTGCCGTGATGTATCCTGACATGCGTTCAGTGGCGCATATTCGGTTTGCGGACCGAAAGAGCTCGCATTCCAGCCTATAGGATACAAGATAGAGAAAATAGTCTTTACTATGCATATTTTAAAGCTGTCACGGGGCATTCCAGTCGGCTCACCGCTCCTGAATGGTACGTTGTACTTGCCCGATCACTGAACACTGTATTTCGTATATACGGCCAATAGCAACCCCGAGAGGTCGCTGTCTATAATATGTCGGCTATCGGGATGAGACTGGTGCCTGCATTGGATGCGGCGTAGGAAGGATTTTACCGGAAATACCACATCGACTACTGCAAAGGGATAGAAAAAGAGCTCACAATAGCTTCTAGATCGTGGTCTCGGTCCCGACATGCCAGTCACAAGGATCATCCCATGGCACAGCCACCAGTAGTGATGCAGACAAAGGACTGGGCGAGGAAATGACGTCCATCCAAAGCGTCGTAGCGCTTACGGTGAGTGCCTAAGACATGGATCGCTAATTTGGCCAAGCCGGCATTCCAACTGGCTGGACTACGAACCGTCGTACCCGTGTTCCCGTCCCATGTCGCAGTCAAATCGTGCATTGGGCTGATTTAGCGAGAGGGTGCCGGGGTAGTTAGATTACAACCTTGATGCGATCCTTAATTCTCGGATACGCGGAAAAGACAAGTTTGGACACCGTATCCGTACGCAAGGAAAGATACAATCTATCGATAAGGGGTTAATGACCAGGTGCAGTAACGGCTTCAACTTGGGTGTTGTTATTGCAACATCGCAGCAGCATAGCTGGATTACCCTCGGTACTTCTCAATGGAGTCAAGTCTTACTCGATAGAGTAGCTAAAGCAAGCATGCCACCTGCAGGCCTTCTATCAAGAGGGTTCCATTCAATGATCTTTCGCACATCAAGAGATTGCCTACACCCCTGATAGCTACAAGGTACATGCAGGCTGCAGATGAATATCATGCCAAGCGTTCCCTCTTATAGAACGTGGGTCACCTGTTAATCCATAGGCGGTACTGGTAACCCGTTCGTTGATCCTTCGAAAGGATTCAGTCTTTATCCTTCTCCTATTAGGAAGGTGTCAAAAACGGCTGAACTAAAAGCGGTCGAACACGTGGGCTAGGATAACATACTCCTCCATTCTATTGTTCCACGGATCATGCGTGATACGCTTGACGGGTCAATCGAGTGTGACTCTTGAACTATTGAGAAGCCCCGGCACATGCGGGCGTAAGCAGATGCCAATCATTGCTCGGCCATTGAGGCTGTGATACGCGAAGCACCAGTATATAAACAGGCCAGTATTGCCATCCCCTCAATTGACCTCGCCAGCCCTCTAAGGTGCACGCCAATATACCGACTGGCTTTCCATCTCCAACATGGATAGTTGGACGAAAACGGTATTTTTGACCGCCTCGGTCCTTGCTTCTGTCAATCCCGTTGTGGCAGCACCGTACCAACATGACCATCATGGATGGTCGGTGCATGAGGTCAAGCCGTTCAACCACAGCCACTATTCACCTCGGTTTGAGGAAGCCGAGGTGGCAGGACAAAAGCGAGACAATGTGGCCTTGCGAATCCTTCCCCTCGGCGCATCGATTATGAGTGGTACTGGCTCTTCCAATGGAAATGGGTACGTTGGCTTTTGCATTGTATAAGAAGCTCGTGCCAGTGCTAATAGTTGGATAGCTGCCGCAAGTATTTACGAGATGCATTGAGGCTCGATGGTTATGATGTCGATATGGTCGGAAGCTTGCATGGAGGAACGATGCAGGACTATGTGAGCAGCATACAAAATTCTGACTAAATACGACTTCTGATCTGACATGTTGTCTAGGAACATGAAGCCGTCCCTGGAGATGTTCTTACTGCCATTCGGGAGAGACTTCCCAACTCCATTGGATACAAGGTACCTGACCATATCAGAACGGAGGAGCTGGAAAATGAGAGAAGCTAATGGATACATCTCGCACAGCCTAATCTAGTGATAATTAATGGGGGAACCAACGACGGTAATGGCAATATTGACATCTCTGGCGTTGGCGACCGCATGAATGACATTCTCAACGACCTTTGGGCCGGTGACGGAATGGACGACACATGCATTATTCTCTCGACACTGATTCCTACGACGAATACCAACGGCGCTGCAAATCGAGATAGCATTAACTCTCAATACAAATCGCTCGTCACCGAGCGTGCAGGAGATGGAAAATGCATTTACTTGGCAGACATGGACCCGGGTGGCTCTCAGTGGCTCGAATTCGATACTGACTATCTCTCAACTGAGAGCCCTCATGTTCATCCCAATGTGAGTTTTCTCCCGCAGTTCTTGTCACAAGCATGTGGTGGATTCTAACCATATATGTAGGACTCGGGCCATAGAAAGATGGCTGCCGTCTATTACCAGGCGATTCAAAAAGCCCTGGCTGCCAGTAAAGTCGTAGAAGCGGGCGACTTTGAAGTCGGTCCTACCGTATGCGACAAGGTGGCTGGAACCGGTGTTGATGCTGGCGGCCTCACCCAGCGTGGCTCTGGTTACGACGATGGTATTTACTATCACGACAGCGAAGAACTCGGTGTACGTATTTGATATGATCCGGAATTGTGAGAGTTGTCTAACAATTTGTTGCCAGATTGTTTGGAGTGCAGACAGTGACTGGGATCGAGATCAGTGGAAGTTTGGTCGCCTGTTTGACCAGGATCATGACGACCTCCTTGCCTGGATCAGCCAGAGCGATGATGAGCAAGTGTATGCTGTTTGGTAAGTTTGAGTTACTCTTTATCTCCTTCTATTAACCATGTACAAACCTCTCGTAATGAGAACCAACATTGTTAACTCCTTCAAGGGCCAACCCCGCCGACGGAAAGGGCGAAACTTGGAACCAGATTAGCGACATGTCCCCTGACCTCACATGCGAGGCAGAGGGTATTCACTTCATCGATATGAACGGTGACGGCCTCGATGATATCGTTTGTATCAGTTCGTCGGGCAATGCGTACCTGTCCATCAACCAAGGAAATGGAGACCGTGCTGCAGGCAAGCCTCCTACGTTCAAGCGCGTTAGCGACACTGCGCTTATCAAGAGCAACGAGGGTCAGGGACGCGACCGCGTTGTTCTTGCTGACATTGACGGTGATGGTCGCGGAGATTACGGCATCATTGATGACGCTGGTGACGTATACTTTTGGAGAAACGGCTGGATTGACGACATTCCCAAATACTGGCAGGCTATGGGTAAGAGATTCTCTGGGCACACCGAGGGAACGCAGTTTGAGGATATAAATGGAGATGTAAGGTACTCCCTAATACCTTACAACATCTGAACTAACGTAACTTAGGGACGTGATGACGCCTTGTACATCGGTACCAGTGGCTTGGTCTACACATACACCAACGGACGAAGCTGCGCAACAGGCAAGGAAGGGGATGGCCTAAATGTTGCTTGGCGTCAGGGCTTCTACCATGGAGAGTCTTCGGGTCCAACTCACAAGGGTGTTGCAGGATACCAGACAGATGATGAGTCAAACCTGCGGCCTCGTATCCATTTTGCTCGCATCGTTGGAGAGTCGAGCGTGTTTGGGAACCATCCACTCCAAGACTACGTCTTTATGCAGCATACGGAGCTTGATAGTGGCAAGCATCGCTTCCAGATGCGTGTCTGGAAGAACACGGGCTCTGGTGGCACGAAGCTACTGGCTGACGGTGACAAGTACTGCAACATGATGGGTCACTCAAACGGCATGGTTGACTACGTCTGGGCGTATTCATTTGGAAGAATGGAGATGTGGGCGAACAGAGGCAAGGGCTCGATTACTGACTCAGATGTAGACGGATACTGGGATTACCAGGGAACCATCTGGACGCCCTCCTCGGACATGAACCGTCGGGACTTGCATTTGAAGGA
This sequence comes from Rugonectria rugulosa, assembly GCA_023509875.1. Taxonomy (NCBI): domain Eukaryota; kingdom Fungi; phylum Ascomycota; class Sordariomycetes; order Hypocreales; family Nectriaceae; genus Rugonectria; species Rugonectria rugulosa. The sequence continues at coordinate 13,061 of JALNIO010000486.1, forward strand.
CTGGGATGGTGACGGAGCCTGCGATATCATTTACGCCGACCCCGATACTGGCGCAGTTCAAGTCTGGATCAACAACTATCCCACCACGGGGAGCTGGGACTGGACACACAAGTCTATTTCGGGGCTGAGTTGCTCAGAGAAGAGGGGGCAGGGCTTTTTTGATGGTGAGTTATGCATCTACCTCCAGTAAAATGGATTACTGACAACTGAGCGTAGCTGCCGTCCGCTTCGCCGACCTCACTGGTAATGGCCACGCCGACTATCTTTGCGTTGAACCTGATGGCAGGGTTACCGGATCTCTCCAGAACGACGACGGTAGCTTCGACGACGTTGGTCAAATCAAGGTCTCGGATGGGTATGATCGTGCCAATTACCACTACGCTGATGTGAATGGAGATGGTGTTGATGACTTGATCTGGGTTGAGAAGTTCTCTGGAGATGGTTACGTTTGGTAAGTCGTGTCTATCGCGGTCGAGAACCCAGCTAATGGCAGGACAGGTACAACGAGGGCCGGGGTGATCCTGAAGAGCTGCTGGGCTCGGTCTTCTCTTGGAGGCGGCAGACCTCCAAAGCTTACGCTGGTAACGCTGCCGGCGGTTGCGAGTACTTTGCAGACCTCGATGGCAATGGCCGTGCGGATGAGCACTTTATTCTGGGCACTTTCAACAACAAGGCGAGAACGGCACTGAGCCCCTCATGCGGCCTGACGGATCGCACGGGAGATGACGACACCATGGATGGCGAGTTGCCCACTGTTCCTTCTTCCGGCTCTGACGATGACTCCTCTGGCGATGACGATGATGATGACTCTAGTGGTGATTATGACAACTCTGGAGACCTTTCAGACTACCCGTCCAGGTTCGCCGGAACAGATGCCAACTGTGCCACTGCCCGAGACTTTTTCGCTCCCACTGGTTACATCGGCAATGACCAGGGCGGTGATTCATTCTGCATGGCGAAGTGGAGAGAGGGCGTGTTCCCGAAGCTCATTGAAGCAACTGCTAACAAGAATGCCCTCTGTTCTCTTCGTGTCGTCTTCACTGACAATACCGAGCAAACGGTTGGCAAGGTGTGCGGTGAGGACGGACATCACCGATTCGGCACCCTGGAATGGACCCCCTTTGTTAATTACTTCAGCGAGTTCTCGCTTTGGGCTGGCGGTTACAACGGAGGTGTTGGACGGCTCGTCGCTGGCATCAAAGGCAACAACACGATTGATGCTGGCAAGTACTGGGACGATCCGCCCACGGGGTATAAGCTGGATCTCGGTTCGGATGGAAAGGGCGTGCTCATGGGCTTCTATGGTACTGCTGGAGACCGCATCGACTCCCTAGAGCCGTTATTCTCCAGCGCGGGACCGAAGTATGTGAAATTGGCCAACGCTACGTTTAACCCCACGTTTGAGGAGCTGAACAACCTGCCATTTGAGTGAGTATTCTCCAATCTCCATAACGATGGTTCGTCTGCTTACTTATATCCAGTCAACGAGGAATGACAGTTGTGTCGTCGCCCGCGGATTTTGACAACCGAGCATCATCCATAAACGTCGAGTTCTGGCAAACCGTCGAGCTTACGTATGAGAAGTCAACTCAAATGACAGTCACTAACGAAGACGGCAAAGAGCTGGGTGGTGAATTCGCTCTCACGTTTGGACTCGAGAAAAGCGTAGACGTGGAGGTACCCCTTGTCAAGTGGAAAATCGACGGCAAGGGCAAGGTTGAAATGCAAGGCAAATTTGTTGGAAAGCACGTCGACAAGCACATCACTTCGAAGATGGACGGCACAGTGTCGCGAGTAAGTATCCCTAATATACTTGAGGATAGGTCTAGCTGACAAAGGCCAGTCAACTGTATCAACCCGGCTGCGGGCAACGCTGGAGCCAGGCCAGAAGTTACATTGTGTGGCATCCATTATCCAGAGTCACGTCAATCTTCAATATGTGGCCAAAGTAAGTATACTCCATTACTTTCCATTTGCCAAGCTAACCTCCGCCTAGATGGAGATTATGTTCAACGACGGCAATCATTACCTCTTTGACGTCGAAGGTGTCTACGAGTCCCAAACCTCTAGCCAGATTGTATCCTACTGCGAAGACGGCGGGACCGATGAGGACCTGGATACCGAAGACGACAACACCGATACCATCGGACCCATGTACTGTAGGAGTGGGGAGGAAATCGGGGACTCTGATCAGGATCTTACGGCGGACGAGTATGCAGAGCTCTGCCCGGATGACTGGGATGAGTATGAATAGGATGACTGGATTTGGGTTGTCGAGATGTAGTAGGTGGCGCTGTGGCTATCTGAACCAAAGACTCGCATGACAATTAACGGCGAAACGGTGAAACGCGTGAGATCATCTGGTGGAGGCAAAGAGATACCCAAATGGGGGTTTTATGTTCTTTATTTTTCTTTTGTTTATTTTACTCTTGTATTAGTGCCTAATTACATCTTGCCCTTTTGTTTGAGTTTAAAGATGAGCAGTGGAAGCTCCAAAACGGATCATTTTCATGCGAATACTGACCAATAATGTCTTTGTAGTGAACAAAATGAGATTGATATCCCATTTTTATATTCATCGCAGAGTCTCGTTCCACGGCCGCCACGTTTGGTGCTCCCAGTTTGGCATACACCTCACCTCCTTGGGAGCATCAAACACCCATTCGATGTAATCACTATTTTCCGCCTGTTCCTTCACCATGTCTGACACATATCCCTTGAGCTTCTTGATATCCGCCCCCCTCTCGTTAGAGTACTCCAGATTCACTGTCGGTATCACAGCAATCTTGCGATAGCCCCTGAACCACATGTCTTTGCAAAATAGTTGAGGTTCGCCCTGAAAGCACTCCTTGTCGCCGTGGACGTCGCGGAAGCGAAGCCCATGGAGTAGAGGCGCAGCGGTGAAGGTGGTTGCGCCATTCCAACAGGAAAACACCTGAAAAGGCAAATGCGAATCGTAACGAGACCTGGTCTGAGGCGCGTTCCAGAAAAGATTCCATGCCGAGTTCCAATTCCCATCAGATCCAACTTCGAAAAAGGAATCACCGTCGATGGTTCGAGCGATCCAAATGTCGTAAAAGGTCGGGTTGTCGCCGACGTAGACCCAATCCATGGCGCAAGTCATGTCGGCATTGAGGGTTCGGCGCTGGAGCACGAGTTCTAGAATGTCTTCTGTGCATGCAGCAACGTCATTGATGAAGAGAACCGTCGTCTCGTCTGTCACGTCGACTTTCTTCTTGTACAGTGGCTCCAGAGCCAAGTTGCGCAGTTGAGCCAGTTTGTGGATGCGCGAGCCTTGGGAGGGATTGATCTTGGAGTTGTTGTAAAAGTATGCGGCCCCGATATCCTGGAGAAAAGGCTGTAGAGCTGAAATGACGTCGGAAGTTCCATCAGGCGAGTTGCCCTCGACTATAGAGAGAGCGCAGCGACGAGGTCCGAGGTATCGGATGGCTTCGACGATGCTTCCCATGAGACGTGGAAGAATGTCTACGCATTCGCGCAAGTTCAAGGCAAAGAAGTAATCAATGCGCTCCTCATGACCAGTGTCTTCGCCATATTGTCGAAGCACGTCATATCGACTGGTGTCCAAAGCAGGGCACTCGAGCCGTGGAAGGATTGTGGCCGTAGGATCGAGTATTGCCGAGACGTAAGGCGATATGTGCTCAGCAGAGAGGATTGTTCCTGACCGAAGTTAGCTTTGTGAGTTTGTCATAGATGAAGAAATACCTACCGTGCGAAATCGAGGGAGTCGATGAAGTGACGGCGGATGGAACGGAAGTAGGCGTCGTCGATGCGCCCGTTAACTGGAGGCTTTTACTCGCCTTGGGTGTGCTTGTCGAAGCAGCGGTCGAAGTCAATGGTGGGCCAGATGTCAAGGGCGCTTCATCTTGGTGAAATGGAAGATATGCCTCTGACAGTCGGGTCAAGTGATCGCCGCCAAGATATAGACTTGTGGCAATCAACAGGAAGCAAAGAATCGGTAACAAAATAACTAAAGTCTTGCGATTCATGACTACCTTGCAAAAGCAGCTCCATCACAAGAACTCATGACAGAACAAAGTTGCTCGTGGTACATGGAAATCCGAGGTGGGAGGGGAAATGAGACAAAGCATGGTACTGTGTATGAAAGGGGCAGTGCGGCCTATCCAACCAACCAACATGGTGTGGCGGGCGGAGCTTTATTCCCTACAACATTCTATTCGTCAATCTCTCGTCTGGTCTCCATCCGTGTGAGACATGGCGCTGTGTGTTGGTTGTGTGTTGGTTGCTAGCGGCTGAAAAACAGGGAGTATTAGGAGTTTTCCTCCTTGCTCAGCCCACTATGGCCCGCCCAGCTGTTGGTTCCACGAAGATCCCTTCTGGGGATGTCCAATAATTTTTCAAGGTAAAATTGCACAGTCGTCTCTGTCGGCGGCAAGGACGAGGAGGTCTTGGCAGAGACAACTGTTCGGCCACCTTGTATAACTACCAACAGCAACTTTGAAGGCACAGCTGCATGCGTGACCCGCAGTGGCCAAAGGATGAGTCAAGCATCGTCGTAGTAAGGGCACTGTGAAGCCTCGCGTGTTTATTCCGTAGACTATTTCCTGGAATACTCTCTCTATTGAGTATCGGCTATCCTCGAAGTCCAAGAACGACGACCTTGAACCCATCATGAGGGCTTGGACTCGTCTAGGCCACTTCTTCTTTCTATTCGACCTTCTCTTAATCGTATCTCCTTGCCATGCAGCGGTCACGTTCATCCCTCCGCTGACCACCGCATCGCCATCGTCGACATCCTCGCGGAATGGCACTCTACTTCAACAACGCGCCATCAGCACGGAGCTCTCGACCTGTGGCTATTTGGACGGAGAATCGGACAAAAGTCGGACTGCCAACTCGGGATATGACTGTCGTGTCGATACGCGAAATGGGCTTTGGGGCTTTTGTCCGACAACAGTTGTGGCGGCTACAGACTGCGGCTTGGCCGGCAGTTGTATCGACGACTATGACTGCTCAGATGAATGCGGACTGACTGAGAGCACCGACTTGACCACGTTTACTTGGTGCGGTTTCCCCTTTTTACCCTATCGTTGGGCGTTTTGATGTAGCCTGGACCGAGTTGCTGACCGCTAATCTACAAAACAGTAAAAGCGACTCGTACTGTTCCCTCGCCCTCTTGACATTCGGCGTGGACCAAACGTATTCCTACCTTGCCTGCGGCGCCTCGGCCACTACCGACCACTATTATATCACGCCCACCGTCAGCGCGACCACTACAGCCGAGACGAGTGAACCGATCACAACAAGTACAGAGACGGTCGATAGTACCCAACGCAGCACGTCAAAGAGCACATCAGAAAGGACTAGTGCAGAGCCATCTCAAGTCTCTGAGACGTCTCAAGCTTCAAATGATGCCATTTCCAGCGGCTCATCAAACAACACAGGGGCAATAGTCGGTGGAGTGATTGGTGCTCTGGCTATAGTCGGTGTTACGGCTGTAGCCATTGTTTATCTACTACGGAGAAACCGCAAGAGAAATGACCGGGCGGAACCACCAAGAGAAGGTGGTACAGAAGGTGGCCTCAAGGGTGCTCGTCGATTTTGGTCGTTTCGCCAGGCAAAGCAGCAGCCGACCGAGTTGGAGGGCTGGACACCGCAGGAGATGCCGGCAGAGACGGTTCATGGACGACACCACGTGGCAGAACTGGAGAGCTGACATACTTGTCATGTGCAATTCATAGCGAGGTCGGAAACTGGGGGGAGGACTTTTCTTTATCGTTGTCTGGACTGACAGGTATTTGTAGCCATGATACCACTCATTAAAACAGGTCGAGTGTCGAAGGAACCAGTATTCGGCTTTTCCATGTCGCCTGTATGGTCACGTGTATGTCACTCCTCGCCTGAAGTATATACATGCCAGTTTCTAAAGAAAGTGCGAGAAATATTCACAGCGCAAGATCTTGGCTATTGTCTTCTACTGTATTACTTTTCTTCAAAATGCTGCTTCTAACCGCTGACAAAACAAAGTTGACAAGTATCTTTTCCATACCAAGACTCAACCGGATATGAGAAAGACTGAATGTTTGTTTATCTACAAGGTAGGCACGTGAAGTGAGGGACAAAGGACCAATCTTGTAAACACACGTACGTCATAAGTGCACACGTATCACGTCAACCTGTTAGACAAAGCAGCGTGTCAGCATTTCAACTCGCCCCCAGATAAGTTGAAAACCCCATCAAAACAATATCATATCATAATATCAGTGTCAGTCAGAAGAATGCCAGTCGAATCTATCGGAATCTACTACGACTTCGCAAAGAAGGAAATCTCCATCTCCTTCTTCAACGACGCGCAGGCTTTGAGCTACCAAGACAAGAACCCCGCGGCACGCATCCTGGCGGGCGACGCCCAGAAGGTCTGGATCCCCATCCCCTCGAGCATGAAGGGCCTCCGCGCCAGCGGTCACGGCTTCGTCATGCGATTCAAGACGCCTGCCGACGCGAGATCCTGGTGCCGCCAGGTCGTGCTCGGACGCATGTGCAACAGCCGCAATAGCTGCAACGAGGCGTACATCAAGAGAGAATGGGACGAGGTCGATCTGGAGAAAGTGCTCGGTATGAGACAAGATCGAGCTCTGGCGCCTGCGGCGGGGAATAAGCAGCTTCAGTGGGTGCCTCACGCGGAGCTCGTTCAGGTGCGGCAGGGTGAGGATAGGCGCAAGGTGTATGGCTATAAGACCAAATGAATGACCAAAATGCAGACTTTGGAAAAGAATGAATATTGATGATAACGATGAGCGAATCTGGGATGATACAAAAGGCGACTGGAGCGGGAGGAATCAGGGAGACGTCGTTCAGTGAGAAACAGCCTCGATACGGCCATGGGTACCCCTTTATCGTGATGAATAGTTAGTATGTATGTTAATTTCCAATCCTCCATCTTATTACCGTTGATCTTGCCTCCCTCAACCTACTGTGCGGCTTGTATCGGATATCCCCTTCATTGCCCGAGCACTGCCTGTGAGGTCTGGACGAGACCAACAGAATAAGCCGTACATGGAAGTTTATTGTTGATAAAGTGGTGACTAAATTGGGATCCCGCTGCACTAAACTCGGTTGCAAAAGAGATATGATCTTCAATGTATACCTACTTGTAGATTTCTCGATAAGAAGTAAATCAAAGCCGAAATCCCGATACTACGAGCTTCTCCTGCGTAGCCATACTTACTCTGCATAACCATTTGTAATCACTTGGGCACGCCGTACGGATCTCCTCCTACTTCGTGGCTTTTCTTAGCTCATGACGAGGTGCTCTCATAAAATTTACCTCATACGGTTTAGCACACAGATATGGCAGAGTCCAATCTTGTGGTTGCATCGTCGAGCGGGGTAAACACCACATCGGATGGGAGCCGATCTGGAGAAGTACATACTCCCCAGTTCTCACTGGTTTTGCCTCTTTCGTCTTGTCACAGTCCCTGGAAAAGTCGAATTCTTATTGCCCATGGCTCGTAGAAAGCGTCCATATGTGCCCAAAGTCAAGGGTAGGTAAAGAGCACAGGGGCCGAGCATCCAGGCCTTCCCCGGACTGAGACCTTTACAACGCTAGCATTGCAAGTCGCTAACTAGGATTAGGGTGTTATGAGTGCTCCCAGCGTCGCATCAACTGCGATGGAACGAGACCTGAATGTCAAAAATGTGCTTCCAGAGGATTGGAATGCAGCGGGTTCGAGGGGAAATTCCGATTCAGGGACGATATGGCATCAAGATGCAAAAGAAAAAGGAATCGGATCCGGACTTCATCTACTGAAGTCATCTCTCACTCCGTTCTAAATTGCCAGATGGTTGAACCAATACAGTATACGGAACCCGGTCAGACAGAACCTTTACAAGACGTATCAGCATCACAAAGCCGCAGCAGCATTTCCACTTCCTCGTTTCCTGACCTAGTTCCTCTCCTCTTAGAGCCATGGAAACAACATCTCCTCACCTACTGTACGTACATGCTCCTTCACGATTCCCGAAAATAAACCTAACGGTCAGGAGTCTCCGAAAACATTGCCCCCGAAATGGTTGTCATGGATGATGACCACAACGGCTGGCGAAGCCTCATTCTGCCCATGGCGTGTTCTGAAGATCTCATCATGAGCGCTGTTCTCTCTACGGCGGCTTTCCACATCTCGATCAAGACAGGGAACCGAACCTTTGCGAACCCGCAGAAATTGTACAGCCAAACCATTTGTGAGCTGCAACAGAGGAGAGAACTCGGTGACTGTGACGAGAAAACGAGACAGGCAGTCCTCTTCTCGATCACTGTGCTGTTGGTCGCGGTGATGGTCAATGGCTGCTCCGACTTTCCGATTCTGTTCCACATGCTAGAGTCGGCTCTTGAAGCGGTTGGAGGTGAGACTGCGCTAGACGATGGAGAGGAGGCCACGGCGTTTTTGCTTCGGCAAATACGCAAGTAAGGGAATCCTGTACATAATCAAGAGTTAAAGTTGACTTTCGATAGACTGCGCGTATATGCCGCCCCGCTACTAAGTGAGGATGCTGGTCTCCATGCACTCCTCTACCACCAGCAAGACAGCTTCGACTGTCTTCGTTACAACGACCAGCTTCATCCTAACCAGTCGCACACTTTTCAAGCCATTCGAGATTTGCGGAAGCAAGCGTTTGCCATTTATCTTGGTCGCGTATCGGGGGGAGGATCAATTAGCACACCGCAAGGGGTCATGGACAAATTCATCGATGCCGTGCAGTCTTTCGAGGGCGCACTAGGAGAGCACGCTCTAATTTGGCCAGTGCTGATCGCGGCGTCAGAAAGCTGCAGATTGGAGCATCAGTTGGTTTTCAAGGAGTATTTACAAAGACAGTACCGTCGTAATGGCTTTGGGAATATTCTCAGAGGATTGGACTTGCTGCAGAAGATTTGGTCACTGGAGTCCAACAGTGACTGGCCAGCAATGCTGCCAGAGGCGAAATCTTTTATCATGTAGTTCAAAACGTCCCAAGCTCTGATAAATACAATTTCACAGCTTTGCTTCGTATTCGAGCTACATAGCATCAACTGATCCCTCCAACAACCACAATGACTTCACAACTTAGGTGTGAGAGCCAATGCATCAATCACTTCTTTCGCACCTTGCTCTCCGGAGCACAGCGCACCCTCCATGTATCCCTTCCACTCGGTCGAATACTCGGTACCGACAAAGTGAATGTTCCCGACAGGCTTACCGTACACGGAAGCATACTGTGTATAGTGGCCTAGCTCAGTGATGGGAGCCAACGCGCCCTGGCTAAATGGCTCATGCTTCCAAATCTGCTCAAAGACTTCGATAGGACGATAGACTTCAGAGTTGGCGTCCACGTTGAAAACTCTGACAAGCTGCTGGAGGACCTGGCGACGACGCTCATGAGGATTTAGCTTACTCCATGCCTCGCCGTCGCTGCCATTGACAAAGCAAGTGAGCGAGAAGTGCCGCTTTTCGTCTACACTCGTATCACGAGCCAGTGTGATGGGTCCTTCGTAGCTCATGAAGAAGCCGTTGAAGCCGAGGTCTCTCCACCAGGGTTTGTCGTAGCAGACAATTGCTTTGTTGTAGTGGCCCAAGACTGCTGCGTCAGTCACTTCGCGCAACGGGCGAGGGAGAGCAGGTGAAAAGTTGAGGGATTTGTACATGGCACTTGGCACAGAGATGATGCACTTCTTCGCATGGTACTTGTTGCCGTTGGTCGTAGTGACGACAGTATGAGTTTGCTGATTCTCGATGGATGCGACCGGCTGAGAGAGGTGAATGTTGCTTTGCCCTATCAAGTCTGCGATGCCATTGGCGATTTGCTGAGAACCTGTTGCACCCGGATATTAGAAATCAATTAGATTGAAGGAGGTATAAATAACGACTCACCACCATGGAAGCGCCGGTAATTGCCACCCGTCTTGTCATCAGCGCGCACAGCAAGAAGTCCCCAATTACGTCGGCAGTAGTCAATGAAGAACGCAGCCGACTCTTGGGTTGACTCTATGCCATGCATGGCTCGGACCCAGACATTGACCATGCGTATAGTCTTAGGTAGGGCACCGAGATTGCGCACGTATTGGTCAAGAGACAGGTTGTCGTCTTCAACCTTCGGGGCCTCGGCAGTCAGAGATGCGGCCTGAATGTGATCGCGAATCTTTTCCAAGTTGGCCTTTTCCTCGGAAGAAAACTTGATGGTATCATTAGCAGACGTTTGTGATCAGGGTTCAAACGGAGTTACCTCTGGAGTGATACCAAAAGGGTACTCGATTCGGTTGTCCTTTGAAATCTGCATGACGGCTTTCCCCTCCAATCGCTGTGTTACAGTTGGAAGATTGAATTTCTTCATGTAATTCGCCATTCGCTTTTGTGTGTTCTCATTGATCCACGCAGCACCCAGATCTGCAACTCCTCGACCAGACGACAGAGGAACACTCCATGTCTTTCCACCGACACGGTCTCTCGCTTCGACGACAACGACAGACAAGCCAGCTTGTTGGGCAGAGTATGCAGCCTGCAGACCACTGAGGCCAGCGCCGACAACGACGAGGTCAAACATGTTGTGAATGATGTGAGATACAGCCAAGCGACACGAGAAAGATGAGGGTAGTAAAATGTATGTCAACAGTTTGAGTTTGCAACATTACACTATTTATCAAACATACATTTTAACATCGGTTTATGGAGGACATTTTCCCAACTTGGCTATTTCAATGAGAGCAACCCCGAGGTGTCGCTGTTAGCCCTCTCCACTTACGAACTTGCATCGTCCTCCGCTCTACGGAGTGATATGCATTAAAAAAAAGACATGTAGGTTTCGTAGACACCGCAGGAAAATATTACGCAGTTCAGGTGGTAATGGATGGTGAGAAACAAGACGCCAACCAAAAAGGGAAATAATCGTGAGAGCCCTCAACTTCGCAAATCACCTACCCTAAACCCCAGCTTTCAATAAGAATTTGATGCCACACTGATACTGCTCATCCGGATAATTAGGCAATTTTCGTCTTCATATTCCCATGATACTTTGTAAAATGCACCACGAAATCGCACCAAAGCTGTGGGCTACGTTTTAAGAATTTTGAGGCATCACGATTTCTCATGCAAATTGACAAACTCTGCATCTGGACAATTCGGGAACACGAAATGAAGTCGGTCGTCAATGAGCCAGCATATCAACGGGGATGTTCAAGTAGTTACTATATGTCTAACCATGACTAGATATTGCCTTGAACCGAGCTGAGCGGCGACTTAACGACGATCTACACTTTGTTTGGAGTGCACAACTCATCACGGGGTCGCATGCAGCCAGCTGCACCTATATGCTAATTAGATTTTTAACACCATCTTGATAACAGACTACTGTGAAGAGATTATTCATTGATCAACCTAACCCGTTGAATGTCGGCATTAGCGCGAGGTTGACTCCGCCAAGCTGTCATAGGTGGGTTGTTGGGTCGAATACTCGGGAGGTCTACCCGATCCCTGTCTGGGAGTAACTCATGCACCGAAGTTGTGTTGGAGGGTGGCCACATCACGATGTGCATTCTTATACACGAGGTTCGGTTATCATGAAATGAGCCTCTGCAGTGACTGCCTCTCTATTCCACAAAAGGAAACAATTTCGCAACACCGACATAACTGTCCATGTGACTTTATCAATACTCTAGACCGAGTTGCCTGTCTGCAATTGATACAGTACGTTAGAATGCAGAAGACAGAGTGGTAGAGCAGTCAACTTCCAGCGTGGCTTCTCATTTGTTTACCGAACCGGGATAAGGTATGCGCCTTAAGGCAGACTTTGAGGCCGTCCTCACTGGGGTTCGTGACACCAGCCCTGCGCCTGAACTGTGCGGAGGATACTACAGATGCCGTATTGGAGTTCTTGAAGAACGAATTCGCAACCAGCAGAAAAAGGTTCCAAATCACGAACGTCCTTAGCGGCCGTTTGATATTTTAGGTATGCGAGTTTTTCTTACGGAGCAGAAGCAGTACCCCGAGTCGATGTTGGGTGAGTTAATCGAAGGAAACATGATAATTCAGCTTTAACAGGCAAGAGAAGATAATGTATATGGTAGTCAATATTTAACTATGAGCAAAAAATATGACATGCGCGCAGCGTCTATCTAAATCAACATTATCTACCTTACCCCTAGCTCACAATCTATCTCAGTGTTCATTTTGATGGCCATCCAGGGTTCGTGATAGGCTTGGCAGTGCTTCGCACACTCTTCTTATACTTGACAGTGTCGTCACCGATTGTCCCGTCGGAGTTAGTAGTTGACCCTAGGACACACTTGGCGCCATTCCAAGCCACATCTACCGTTCTCCGCCACTGCTCCGACATGTCCACCGTCATTTCCTGTGTGTAGAACAGACGGCAGTTGGCAGCTTCGTAGCGAAATTGTACCGGATATCCGTCCAATTCATCCACAGTGTAGCTGCTGAGTCCGTTGACACTCATGCCCTGATCCCGGAGCGGCGGATTATCAGTGCTCGGTAGGGAGTCGGATACCTTTTCGAGAGTGGAAATGGCCTTCTTATTACCCTTGACGGTTTCGATAAAGGTGGCCACGAGGCTGAGGATGTCATCTCGGGCGTAAGCAAGTGTGCCTTTGGTTCCTCCCATGGCCTGCATTGCATGTTCAGATGGACGACCACCGAGAGCAACGGTGCGAATCCCATAGTTGCGTGTAAGAAGGCCGGTGAGAATGGTGCATGCTGAGGCACAGTAGCCATCGGTCAAAATGACAATGTTCTCTGGCTTGAACAGAGCCTTCGGGATGGCGGTGCTATTCTTCTTATAGCCATTATAATAGGCTCCTTCCTGGTAAGGCTGACTGTAATCGACTTGGCAGGCGTCCGTCATGTTTTGGCCGTCTACAAGGGCATAAGGACCGTACCATTCGCTTGGATTTGTCACCTGATCACCATTAACATCGATAGGAAGGTAACCGTCGAAAATAGGCTCGACAGCTGCCTTGTAATCGAGCTTGGAGGCGACGTCAAAATACGGAGTAGCATGCCAGCGCTCCCAGGCAGTGAACTTTCCATCCGGGAACAGCAACCGGTAGACCTCGCGGACGAGGATCAAAAGACCGCCGCCGTTAGCTTGCACGTCGATGACGAGCTTGTCACGGCCGTCGGCGTGGGCCGCTTTCAGAAATGAGATCACAACCTCCCGAGCGGCCTCGAAAAAGGCGATGGCGGCATCGCCCTCAGCTTCGGGGTTCGTCGTGAATCCCAGAATAGAGAGAACTGCAACATCCTCGTAGCCAGTGTCGTTGAGGAAGTAGCCTGAAAACCTGTCCAAGTTGTCCTTGATCACGGGATATGGGTAGCCAGTGATGTGATCTGTGGTTGGAGCTGTCGACGTTGCTGAAGCAGTCGGGGTTCCTGTTGCGGTACCAGTGGACTCTTGTTCGGTTGCTGTCGACGTGCTCTGAGGAATCTCGAACCTGGTGTGCACATCGTCGCCATTTTCGATGTCGGTGAAGTTGGATGCTGCAAGAATAATGACCTGGTTGTGGATCACAACTTCGCTTCCGTTTCTGAACTTGATGGTATGCGAGTCTGGAATCTCATATGTTGCGCCATTGGGCCCTTGTAGGCCTCCAGCCTGCTTTGGAAGGGAAAACAACTGCGTGTTGTACAGTGCGTCGGGGTCTTGGTTTCCTTGGAACATGGAAATGTCCTCGATCCATTCGGAGACGGGGGTGTCGTCAATGCTTGAGATGGCGGATGGGTAGTATTCAAGCTCCCCCTTCGAACCGCGAATCGCGGCTGAGGCCATGAAGATTTCGGGTGTGCGGATGCCATCGCTGGATAAAGAAACGAGCTCGAATCCAGGCCGAGCAAAGGCAATGACGTTGAGCAAGGCACTTGAATAATACAAGTGACCTTCGTGAGCGGCAAGGAACTATTGATAATGAGAGTTAGTTGGATCAACTTTCATTATCGCGTAGAGGAGTACATACCAATGACTGCAGTTCCTTCAAAACATCGTATTGGTTCGAGTATCCATCAACCTTGAGCTTCGATCTGATGACTTCAATACCGCCGAGGATATCCACTCCAGGAAGGAGATACTCCTCAGGAGGGTCGTCGAGAACTTCAATTGTAGACAAGAATTCGATATAAGGAACAAGATACTCGAGGAGCTCGAGATCTCGCTTCTTGTCGACTGGGATGGACTTTAAACAGGCGACTCCGACGGATGGTGGCACATCGAGATAGATATTCTTTTCCGGCTCATATGCAGCTTTGTACGCATCTGAGAGAATCCTGCAAGGCTCTACATCGCGTGCGAGTAGGGCTTTGACGTCAAAGCCAACGGGGAGTGAGCGCGCTTGGGGAACCACTTCCAGAAATGTCGGCAGGGCGGCTGTCAAGCCCGTCAAAGCGAGCACGCCAAGTTGGCGATGCATTTTGAACAACGCTGGGAAGTTGAATAAACAATTTTCGTCGTCTCAGAATGATGGAAGCGAAATGCAGCCCAAGTGAATGAAACTGCTGAAGGCGACAGTGCTGAGGACGAGCATTGAGCTGATTGAAGGCTCAGCATGCTATATTATATATACGCGCGATGAAACAAGATTGCCGATGAGCCGAATATCCTCTATCCCTGTTGAGTAGAACGTATGAAACCGCCATTACCACACCCATGTGTAGTCCCATCTTGGGGCATAAATGACATTGCGCCGTCTATGTTGCTGAAAGCAATGCCCTGCTCAACGGAAGTCCCTGGTCCCGTCACTCAGCCCTGTGGGCTATACTGGCCCCCAAAGTACTTTCAAAATAGATTGGCGAAGGAGATTTCAGAACCGATGTTGACGTGGGAGACGTTAACGACGCTGAAGTCAAGGGCCACAGTGTGGCAGGACAGCATAGGCTAGCGACAGGGCTGCTGACCTTTAGGATCGAGAATGGTCTTTTGGTCGCTGTCAGCTTGATCAATGCTCAGGGCAAGCGGAGCTGATCGGCGCTGTCTGGGAACATAAGCTGACATGAAGACTCGGAATTAAGGTGCCGGGCAGCCGGGCTTGTGAGACCCAAGTAGATTCAATAGTGGCATCATGGGTTTCTCGTTTCTCGTCGGGTACTGACGAATACTAATAACTGACTTGGACTCGCTGTTGTCATATTGCGTTTATGAAAAGTAAATAAAAGCTTTGGAGCGGGAAACGAGACTCTGCGGCTTGAACTCCTCGTGGTTATTCATGCTAAATGTGGTCAACATTACATGACCTTCAGCACAGCCAAACCAGGGGAGGTACATCATCTCAACGTGCACAGCCACACGAAAATCATCAGCCTCTTAAACCAACCAATCAAGTCACTGCCCAGTCATTCCCCTCCGCCTTCTGAAGGAGTCGTCACTGCATGATTTGGGACTTTGGTCTCCATTCTTTGGGCTAATAAACAGACCGTTGTGGTATCAAAATTCGACATTTTGCTGCAAAACAACTCCTGATTAGGTTCAATGTCCGTCTCAATGAATTTCCAAGAATAGCGCCTTACACACGGTCAGCTCTATGGTGCAGTCGTCAGCAAAAGTCAGTGTTGCTGCGTGACTGTACTGCAAATATCATCATCTTTTAATAATTAAACAGATGAATGTTGGAGAGCAAGTGCACTTGAGAGAATGACAGAGCTGTAAGTGTTTGGTACGTCTGAGGAACTTGCGTTGAGGCGCATGCGGTGATGATGACTGACGTATCAGCCACGAGACCTGATGCAAAGAACCAATACTTCTCACGAACGAATTGCCTAATGATCACAAATGTTTCATATAAATAGAGACATTGGAATTCCAAATGTTTTTCCGTGCTCAAATAACTTTTACTCAGCACGATGTGCAACCTTGCTGTCATCTCTGGAGCTGGGAAGTAATTGTACGATAGGTCAAGATAGCTAGATAGACGCCCTTTGCCCACCCTGGGATGTACCAGCGTAACAGACTAAGAAACAAAGAAACAATTTTGTTGTCGTCTGGACTTCGTGGATGCTACTAAAGGATGTCAAGGACTCATGGTCTTTCATACAATCAAGGGTATAAGAACCTAGTTATCAGACTTGACGATGTCGGTTTCCAAGGTGGACTTGTCGATTGACAAAGAAAGTCTCGCATTTGCTTGGATAACAGAGAGCTTCTATGATCTGGTAGCTATAATACAACTCCCTTTTTGCTTTCGCCATCTCAGTTCTTGTCTTCGCCTTCATCGACGTCTACTATGTAAGATAGGACCAAGTCGTGACAACGGGTAATGCAGCAGGATCTTTTCGGAATACGACATGGCCCGACCGGACCGACGGCAATTCAATGAAAATGAACTGTTGGTTGATTCCCTTTGAACCAAATATTGACGCATGCAGGTTCTCGGGCCCACCATCAGGCAATGTCTCCTTGTTTGTTGGCCACGCGTGCGTCGACCAGGGCTTTCCCCCTCATTTCACGTTCGCCCTCTTTCAACTGGAATGATCGCGGCCTTTCTATTCTACATCACTCACAAAGTCTTGAGTTCCGAGATTGCCATGTCAGAGAAACGTGTGGGCTCCAAATCCCCTGCTGAAGGATCGCCGCCCGTTCCTTCGCCTCAGAACGACCTTGTCCCTGCAGATGACCTAGAGGTAATAGTCGGGTCTGTTTGCGCTGGAAAGATGCTAAAGACCAGATAGGATGATGCGCAAGACGATGGCGATTCCTCTCTGGGTACAGATACGTAAGTCTACTGCTGTCTCTCAATATAACAATGTATACAAACCAGTTATAGAGAAAGCTCCACGGCCTCCATTTCAGCTAGTATTCTTCAGTATCGCCAAATCCAAGGACGTACCTATCACAGCGATAAGTTTACTTTGGACTACGCCTTCCCCAATGATGAGCAGCAGCTGGAATCTGTTGATATCACGTACGAATGCGAACATGATAGCCAGTGTGGATTGTACTAATCTGCGATCCAGTCACCACTACCTCACGGTTCTCCTCGACAACAAATTGTTCTTGGCTCCCATAAAGAACGATGTGCAGGTTCGTGCCGTATAGAATTCAAGCGGCTACTAATTAACTCACACGTGTTTCTTTTAGCGGGTTGTAGACGTTGGCACAGGAAGTGGTAAGTCTTACTCATGCCTATCTTTAGCTTACCTATCTGCTGACAATTCTTAAGGCATATGGGCAATGTAGGGTGGCCTGATCATTTCGCAAACAGTCAGAGGCCAGTTACTCACAACTATAGGGACTTTGCCGACCAATATCCAGGTGCCGAGGTGATCGGTACTGACCTTTCCCCCTGCCAACCCAAATGGGTTCCCCCCAACGTGCGCTTCGAGATCGACGACGCTATGCAGACTTGGACCTGGAAAGACGACTATTTTGACTTTGTCCACATTCGCTACCTTTTCGGCGCCGTCAAGGACTGGACTGCTCTCTACAAGGAGGCCTACCGCTGCTGTGCTCCCGGAGGTTGGATCGAGTCTGTCGAAGCTGACGTTGAGTTCCGCAGTGATGATGCAACTACGCAGCAGGCACCTGTACTGGACCTGTGCAAGAAGCTGTATGAAGAGAGTGGTGCGGCCATGGGCCGGTCATTCTTCATTCAGCACCTGCAGCCAAAGGGTCTTGAGGAGGCTGGTTTCGTGGATATCAAGACATTGGACTACAAAGTGAGTGATTTGTGAGCTCATAGTACTTCTTTGCGTCATTTAATCAACTCCGTTCTAGATTCCAGTCGGTGACTGGCCCAAAGACCCCAAGCTTGCCGAGGTTGGCCGTTATGTCAGGCTCACCTTAGAGAATGACATGGAAGGTACGTGACGCCCTCATGCATTTTCTTCCCCTTTCATTCTCACATAAAATCCAAGGCTATTCGCTTGCATTATGGCACAGTGTTCTGGGGTGGCCCAAGGACGAGTACCAAGTCTTTCTCATGGATTGTCGCAAGGCCATTCGCAATCGGAAGATTCACAGCTATTTTACTGTCCGTTACGTCTATGGGCGAAAACCAGAGTAAGTCAGTGAGGCAGCACCACTTCCTTTGATGCATGTCGTCTGGAGAAAGAGGTTCATTATACTGCAGATGGGAAACATCGTGTAAGCGAGTTGGCTTTGTAGCTACTGTCCCTAATTAAGTTAGCAATAGTTTTGAGAATGAATCGTAAAAAAGAGGAACCTCTGAGTGGGCTAGGTCTCAACCAAACTTAACATAAGGGAACTGTTCAATGATTAGACATTGCCTGTCGTTAACTGGATGATGTTCATTCATCTGAGGCATTTTACTCCAATTAAACTGGTGGGATATAAAAGAAACCCGATGCCTTTGTTATCATTTGACTAGTAAAATTCCTTGGGTGATCCTTCGCGTTGAACGACGGATCCCCATTAGTCCAACTTGCTAAGGTAGAAACATGATAACGCGTCATGCCCAAGGCTTACGCTGATGACGAACTGCGGGGAACATTGAGGCTTAGATAGACCGATACTTTGCTTATAAATAGCGTCTCTTGCGACAAGATCATCTTCCTGAATCTTACTTTACTTCGCCTCCAGCATCAAAGATACCGAGTCCGCACCTACCGACAACATGGCATCTGAAGATTCCGATTCCAGCCCTTACTTTTCCGTCTCGCACATTGCGGTGCATCCGGATAAGATTGACGAAGTGAGCCCCTCGTCCTCCTGACCGCTTCGGTGATGAATTGCTAAGATTGCCGAACAAGGCATACAAATGCTTCGCCGAGGTTGCCGAGGCCACTCTGAAGGAGCCTGGTGCCAAGATGTATCGCTTCTACAAGACTGAGGGAAAGAATGAGTTTGTCTTCATCGAGAAGTGAGTCAGCAGCCAACGTGCGCGCGACGACTGGGGTACAGTGCTAATAAGCCAGATTCGTGAATCGCGAGGCATACACAGCCCACGTTCAATCTGCGCACGTGAGGGGGTGGGCAGAGAAGTATCTCAATGCGGGGATATTTGATGGTACTTTCGAGTTTCACCCGTTGAGTAAAGAGGGTGCTGGTGCGGGTGGTTTCGACAGGCCTTAGGCACAATGTCCCTCTAGCTACATCTTCGTAGGTCGCCTGGAGCGTGTGTAGTATTCTTATTCTTCACTTAACAAGCTCCAATACTAGAGTACATGGAGTCGCTATGTTGCACATGTGTCATCTCCAAGGAGGTGCTTGGGTCACGACTTATTTTCCCCTTGATCTCTGATTACACGAGCTCCAAGGATATCGAATTCGAAGGTATCTATCTCTTGGAGGTACTAGATTTGCAACCAATGGACTGACTGTGTGTAGTGAATGCAATGATCCAGAAATATTCCAGCCTGAGAAGTTGAATAGCAATGAGACAGATCTCGCTCAGCGGCTGCAGCAGCTTGGCGGAGGCGGGAAAACTTGCGTCGGGTATCGCCTTGCTTGGAGATTCCTATCCCTCAACATAGCCAAGCTAATCCAAGGTGCCGATTTCAAGCTGGCGAGTGCTCAATTACTGTGCAGCCGTCTTTGCTAACAAACGAAAGAACGGTCCGTTTGACCCTTACGTGTTGAACTTGGAAGCAATCGATGAACTATTTCCTGTCGAAGTGAGTATTGGAGGGCTGGAGTATAATAACTCGATCATGAAAGAGGCAGAGAAAGGCGAACGCGCTCGAAGATGCAAAGCTTTTGAGGGAGGAACTCTGAAAATGTGAGATAGCCAGAGACTGATACAAGCCTTTACCTGTCCTGGAGGAGATATTTGCAGTAAATGGAATATGTTTAAGGTAGTACTACCATGTTCTCTGGTCAGCTTTATGGCATTCTTATTAGGTTCCTCGCTGCAACCCATCGCCAAGCAGACGCCGTAGCGCCCCAAGGACGTGCCACAGTCAACCACAATACATTAAAGCGATGCCAGTGCAAGAACAAAAGAAAACAGTAAATTTCCTCAGATGCACTCCTCAAACCAGGCCTTCATATTTTCCATTGCATTTCCTGGTTGCTCCATCGCTCCCTCGAATAAGATGGCATCGTGTGCCTCCTTTTCTCCAACATCAATTTTCATATCCAGGCCTGGACATTGCTTTCTTACCGCCTCTGAGAAAGCTACGATGTGATCCCGGAATACTTCTTGATTTCCAGACGTAATATACAATTTCCTCACTACCGAACCTATTCTTGCTGCCCAAGAGAGGTCGTCTTCGAGTGGTAGAGCCAGCTTTCGCATCATTTCGTAGGACATTCCATTGCTCGGATCTTCATGGAACATCTCCCTTGAGGCGTCAAGGGCGAGTGATGCTGAGATCATGTCCACGGAATCGTTTTGCTGGAACGAGAAGGTATCCACGCGCCCATCTACCAATGGCGAAACGATGAACGCGCCGGCCAAAGGTTCATCTAGGAGCAAGGCCTTGATTTGAGGATAGGGGTTGGTAAGGTGCCTCAGTAGCTGCACAGTCAGGTTTCCGCCGGCTGAGTCTCCCCCGATCACCAAGTCGCTTGGACGAATGCCCCTCGACAATAATAGTCTTAGACCTTCAACAGACTGGCGCAGCTGCTGTGGGTATCTCGCGATAGGACAGAGCGTGTACTCCAATATCGCGACCGCCACTTCTTCTTGTCGTCCACTTACATACACGAGCCAACACCAGTTTAGGTGCCCATCAGATATGGGAGCAATGTAACCTCCGCCGTGGATGAAGAAGACAAATTTCTTGGCCTTTTTTCTGTCCCCCATCCATAGAATGTGCGCTCCCGTGTCCTCAACTGGCTCTACATTGGGCTTAAGACATGTGGCGGCCAGAGACACCTGCTTGGTAGCGATCCATGTGATATAGGTCTCTAGGGTTGAGGGTAAGAGGTATTGGAGGTGGTGGGGAGCCAGGCAACCTAAGATGAGCCGACATATGGTGCAAAATGCAAAAGCACGTAGAGGGATTCCGCGTTTTACTGCAACCGGGAGTCCCCGCGTCAAGTTGATGACACCTGTTACAGGGACTGGATGCTGTCAGTCGACATACACTGCTTAAGCCTGGTCTTTCATACCTAAGATGAAAAGCCGCCCAACCATGTTCAGTGTTTCGAGTAAAGAGAGCCTAGGCCTCGTGTTGGATATTGCGCCGGACATTGTGCTCTACCTCGGACCGCCTGTATGAACTGCTATGTAAAGAATCTGTTCTATGCAATTTTGCCCGTAGATAGAGTTTGATAACAAAATTTAAGCAGAAGATTCCAAAAATCAGAGAACAGAGAGATCAACATTCGAGATCGAGATGTGGATTAAGCAGGTACCATACCCCATGGAGTTGGATATGGGGTCCCCGGGATGGTCCCGTACATCTGATCAACGATCGGACGCACCCCGCACTACATCTACACTTCCCCAGACCGAGTATACATCGGCAACGCAGCGAAAGGACGGAAAGATCCCTACAGCCGCCCTCAGCAAGCGTTTACGGTCAGATCAGCATGACGTGAACTCGGGGTACGCAGTCATTCTAATCCCCGGACCAGGCAAATAGCGGACATTAGCACCGCCCCGACTCAGAAGAAATCGATCGAAAACGGTAAATTCATCTGCAACGGGCTGGAAAGCATTCATGTGAGAAGCCTCGGCACTAAATGACATCAATAGTAATGCTGCATCGGGTGTCACATCACCCAACTATACACCTTCTCCTCTTCTTCTCGTGGCCATGCCGAGGTATCGGGATGGTTCCGACACCTCTTCGTTGTTCTTCCTCATTCTCCTACCAGACAATATTCCCCTTAAAACCATATGGTCACTAGCTTAATCAAACCTGTCAAGCCTCATGCCGCCTTTACGTGCCAGTGCTTCACAATGAATAGCGAAATTCCGTACACTCAATTTGCTTGTGTTGGCGCTGGCTTCTCTGGCATTGCCCTTGGCGCCACACTCCAACGATGGTATAATATTACCGACATTCGTTTCTTTGAGCGGCATCCCACATGCGGAGGTACCTGGTACATCAACAACTACCCGGGAGCCGCTTGTGATGTACCTTCGGCTCTATACTCTCTCTCATTTGAGAGTAATCCTGAGTGGTCTCGGATCTGTCCCACCAGGGACGAGTTGCTGAGGTATCAGACCAAGGTGGTGGAAAAGTATGGTTTGATGGAGAAGATGACGTTTGGAGTCGAAGTTGTCAAGTGCGAATGGATCGAGGAGGCTGCAAGATGGCGCATTCTGTACCGAGACGTCAAGACGGGTGATTCTTCTCTGCACGAAGCGCAGTTTCTTTTCTTAGCAACTGGTCCCCTTGTCTCACCTCGAGAGCTGGACATCCCTGGCGCTGAGACTTTCAAGGGTCCGATACTTCACTCAACTCAATGGCGTTCGGATGTTGACATCTCCAACAAGCGCGTCATTGTCGTTGGAAACGGCTGCACCGGGATTCAAATCGTTCCCACCATTGCCCCAAAGGTCAAACATTTGACTCACCTAGTCAGATCAAAGCATTGGGTTCTGCCACCCATCGACGGAGAAGTGCCGGGTATAGCCAAGGAGATCCTAAAATGGGTACCTGGCTCCATGTTTTTGTTCCGGCTTTGCGTATTTCTTATCGCAGAGAATAGTCTCAGGGGATTCCCTTTGACTGAGTCTGCGCAAAAGTTCAGAAACAAGCAACGAAAGATGGCGGAAGAGTACATGAGAAAGACTGCACCCGCCAAGTACCACGACAAGTTGATTCCAGACTTTGAGGTCGGGTGCAAGAGACGAATTTTCGATGCGGGATACCTTGCAAGCCTTCATCGTGAAAACGTCACATTGACGGACGAAAAGGGGATTGAAGTTGTGCCCGAGGGTATCCGCACCAGCAAAGGAGTCATCGAGGCTGATGTCATCATCCTCGCTAATGGATTCAAAACAAACCACTTTTTTAACAATGTGGAAATCATTGGTCGAGGAGGAGTGACCGTGGAAGAGCACTGGAACGAGTTTGGCGGCCCAGAGGCTTACAACTGCACCGTCATGAGCGGATTTCCCAACTTGTTCACGAGCCAAGGACCAAACTCGGCAACTGGGCATACTTCTGGTCTCATGGCAATCGAAAATTCCATCTATTACACCATGCGAGTCATCAAACCCATTCTCGACGGAAAAGCTAGCATTGCCAACGTCTCCCAGGCTGCAGAGGAAGCCTATGTCGACAAGCTACAAGAAGCTTTACAACAGACAGTATGGTTCTCTGGCTGTTCCAGTTGGTACGTAAAGGAGGACAATGGGAAAAAGTGGAATTCCATGAGCTATCCATGGAGCCAGGGTCATTACTGGTTCAGATCAGTGTTTCCGGACTGGTCTCACTGGGAGTACAGTGTAAGTGCTGCACCTTCTAAAGAAAAACATATTGATGATGACCTAATATATGGCCAGGGCCGCGTTAGCCCAGCACACTCATCTCCATGGGCTTGGGGTATCCTTCTTACAGGAGCAGCGACTACCCTAGGACTGGCGTGGGCTTGGAGGAGTGGTCATATAGAGCAACCCGGAGATGTCGTCCCTATGGTGATCAAGAGTCTGGAGAATCTGAAGGCATCTAACCTCACTCAGATCCAGAGCCTAGGTGGACTGATTCGTTGAGGAGTTCAGTTATTCGTACAAGTTGAGATTAGGGCTGTGCTGCTGGTCGATGCATATTCATACGAGACTATTTACTGCTAATATCGTATTGTGCTTTTATAATTCTGTCGTGCTTGCCATAATCTTCTGATGTGGACAATCCGATAAAAATCAAGATGATCATCAAAAAAAGGTGCAGCATCAATATTTAGGCGCACCACGAGGGTGCGGGTGCACCTCGTTAAGTTGATGTCCTTGCTGAGGGTGCTGACTTGTGTGTTAAATATGTTAACGAACTTGGACGAGTTGATTTCACAAACTAAACGCGTTATAGCGCGAATGGGAATGTGTACTTGGAAGGAACCCGTGTCCGTGGGCATAGGTGGCACCCAAAAGAAGATCTTGTGTCACTCATGAGGGTTATATCAGTATAAAATCGTATTTATTGGATGCTATAATAGGACAGGTAGTGACGGAAGGACTGATGAATCTTTAATTCGTCTCTCAATCTCATCTCATCTCATCTATCCATCAATTCGGAAGCAATTTTCCCGTCTCGGCGTGCACCTTTTGCCTTCCTTTGAAGTCTACACCTAGTCTCTGCGTTCCCTCCCTGACGGCACGCCAAAGCCACTCCGGGCCTCCCCTCTGACAGATAGTTAAATCTTAGGCCTGCATGGGATGAGGACATTTCACTTACCAAGATGGCGACGTATCGCATGATTCCAGGCATGTAAATAGTACGCCCATAGCCGCTATAAAGGGTGTTGATGATAGCTTCGGCAACGGTGTCTACTTCCAGTAGTGGAAAGAGAAAATGGGACTGCTTTGTCTCGCCCTTGAACAATGGAGTCCGGATGAAGCTAAATATACCGATAGAGCAACGAACACGGGGTGCCTGATATAAATACTTAAGCTCCAGTTGAAGTGCCTGGGTTTTATTAGTTGAGAATGTATATGGAGCTCAGTAATATCCTACCTCGTGCAGAGCAATGATACCAGCCTTTGTAGCGGCATAGTCGGCTACCTGTGCGGGTGGTAAGAGAGCACTCATAGACGCAATATTGACGATATGGCCATGATCCTGCCGACACATTCCGGGTAAGAACTCTTTAATCAGCAGGAAGGGTGCTACCAGGTTAATGCGAATCGTGAGCTCAACGTCGACATACGAGCCGTCCCGTATTGTAGCACCACGGGAGATACCGGCGTTATTGATGAGGACCGTAGGATGGCCAACTTCTGTTCGTATCTTATCACACAAAATGCTGATATGTGCCGAATCGCTGAGATCACATTGGTAAAATTTGATCTTGTTTTGCTTCGGCGGCTTCCACGAAAGAGGCACATAGTCAACAATGACGATAGTTGTTTGCGGATTGCGAGAGCACAGGTGTTGGGCGACGGCGGCGCCTATACCACTACTTCCTCCAGTAATCACAACAATTTCTGTGTCCCAATTCCAATCATCGGAAGGTATCCAGTTGTTATGGAAAGATGTGTTGAGCAAGTCGGTTGATGATAAAAACAGACTAATAAGTGCTAGGGAATATACGAGCGTGGACAGGATTCGGAGCGCCTGAGCCGACACGAGGTTGAACGAAGGGCTTCTTGGTGAAAAAAAGATGCCACAGGCTATAGGTACGATGAACATGGGATTTAGCATCGACTTCCGCACCTTGCTGGCAACAAAGTCAATGGTAAATCCTTCGCGAGAAAACAACATATTGAATGAATTTAATGATACTTGTTTTTTGGGCTGGTCAGTTTTGGACACTATGTAAACCTTTATGTTAGCTCTCTATGATTATTTCGGATTACATCCGCAGGCCAACTTGCACATGGAACCTCGGTCGTGAGGTTCTCGGGATGATGCCGGTACTAGTTAGAGAACATAGCGCGGATAGTCCGAGAGATCAGGCTATTAAGGGCCAAACTATTTGCATAAGACTTCACAGCGCCTGTGGCCTAGACCATCAAGGGATAAAGTAACCCAGTCAAACCAGCAGTAGGAACAAAAGGGCCAAACTATGATTTATAGGAAGACCCGATGTGGCAAGTACCACTATAACTTGGAACATATAACTCCTTTTCAGGTGAAAATTCGGCTTCATCCCAAGGTCAACGCTTGTCAGTTGATGTAAACTCAAGACCTGAACCTGGATGCACCGTCACGCCCCTCAGGTTCAGAGGCCGCGGAAGTCGAGAACTGTCTTAAGGAGGGGGCGCGGGAGGGGCTCTGATGTCCCTACGTCAGCTTCTTCTCCTTCTTCTTCCTGTCCTAAGATAGACTAACCTCGATTCTCTCTTCGTCGGAGCACACAAAAGGGGCCAATAACTCGTTTATTGAAGACAATTAGGTATTAATAAGCTAAAATTAGCAAGGAACTCGCAGTATTCTTACTTGGGTACGTACCTACAAAAGGGATGTACAAGAAAGTGTCGGATTCCGTGAAAGATCCGATCCGACCTGCGACTACAGGTGGTGGAGTGTGGTCCAGACGAGTAGCCAATAAGTACGTAGGTGCACAACAGCCCGATAGCACATGTTGCTATTGGCTCAAATATTGGGCTGTGGCTGCATTGGTGCGTAAGACGCCTGTAAGCTCGCTCGCCGAATGCTGTCAAATCTCTCATCTGTCACATCCTCGTGGGTGAATAGACACCTTTTTCATCGCGGAATTCGCGAGACTTGCTACAAGTTACCCGGCGGAGAACGATCCCGCCGCAATCAGTCTTCTTTTACGTGCAGACGTTGTCCTCTCAAAGGACCAGCCTATCCATTGAACCTCTCATCATGGCTACACAAACGACTATAACCCTGACTCCTGACGAATATACTGTGGGATGGGTATGTGCTTTGTCCAAAGAGCAGACAGCCGCTATGGCCATGCTCGATGAAACCCATGACGATCTTCCGAAGCCCAAGAACGACCACAACACATATACTTTGGGGTCTATCGGCAAGCATAACATTGTCATAGCTTGCTTACCCGAAGGCGAGCTTGGCACCCAGTCTGCGGCCGCCGTCGCAACTCGAATGGTTTTCGCTTTTCCTAACGTCAAGGTTGGCTTGATGGTTGGGATCGGCGGGGGTGTCCCGCCAAAGGTTCAACTTGGAGACGTTGTGGTCAGCACGCCAGTAGACCAGTATCCTGGAGTTGTCCAGTGGGATTTCGGCAAGGCCGAGGAGGGCGGCAATTTCAAGCGGACTGGATCACTGAACACGCCGCCTATCTCGCTCCGCACAGCTTTGACGAAACTGAAGTCGGCGAATGAAATGAGCGGTTCCAAGATACCCGAGTACCTGGATGAATTGAAACAGAAATGGCCGATGCTGATGCCAAAGTACATCTGGAGCAAGTCCCTTCAAGACCCCCTACTTGCAAAAGAGGCATCTCATCGTCATCGCGGCAGCCGAAAAGCTCTATTATTCATAATTTACGACGTACTACTGCTTGTTGTCGAGTTCCTTTTCGGCTGGTGGGCATTTACTCCGAGCCACCCGACAAGCAATGATGCCGAGCAAGACTCCAATATTGTTGTAGACCATAATGGTCCGGTGAAGCCGGGAGGTGTGCCGGTGCATTACGGGCTCATAGCGTCCGGTAACCAGGTCATCAAAGACGCCGAGTTGCGTGACAAGCTTAACCTGCACTTCGACGGCAATCTTCTATGTGTAGAAATGGAAGCAGCAGGACTAATGAATAATTTCCCGTGTATCATCATTCGAGGAATTTGCGATTACGCCGATTTGAAAAAGAACAAAGAATGGCAAGAACACGCTGCAGCCGTGGCAGCGGCATTTGCCAAGGAACTCCTTCTGTATGTTCAGCCAGGCGAGGTCGATAGGGAACCTCCATTGAAAGGTGTACTTCAACAGGGTTAGTAGTTGTTCAATAAAGCCATCACAAAATTCTAATATCAGAGATAGTTCATGATGCGATAAAGGACACCGCGCAGGGAGTAGAAAAACTCCAGTGTGTATCCCCTTTTGGCTTTTAAGTATTCTTCAATGTAGTTAACACTTTTCAGGACGACCGTCGACGATGGCGCATTGAGGGATGCTCTAGACAGCCTGGATATTGCCAAAGGAGCCTCGTTTGATTCGTATGATGAGGAGCCGAATCCGAAGTGTTTGAATGGCACACGCGTTGAGCTTCTCAATGAGATCAAACAATGGGCCATGCATCCCGATTCCAAGTCAATATTTTGGCTGAAAGGAAAGGCAGGAACTGGCAAATCGACAATATCTCGAACGCTCTGTTCGGAACTCGACCAATTTGGGTACTTGGGGGCCAGCTTCTTCAAGAGAGAGGCGAGAGCGATAGGGGGAACATTTCCAGGCTGTTTACGACCCTAGCTAAGCAGCTTGCGACGAGACATCAGGTACTCGCTGCCGAGATCAAGAAGGCAATTCACGACGACCACGGGAACAAGGGCCCACAACAACAATTCCGACATCTGGTTTTGAACCCAGTCACAGAAAGAATAGACATATCGAAAGATAAGTCGATTCTCCTACTAATCGATGCTCTTGATGAGATCGAACAGGAGAACGAAATCGAACAGCTAATCTCTCTCCTTGCCCTGTCTCAAGGCACCGCTTTGAAAGTTTTCATTATGAGTCGCCCAGAACCTGCTGTGAACCGCGGCTTTTCGTCAATCAATCAGAAATTCCAGGAGATCATCCTCGATAGAGTACCACTATCTCTTATCAAGCGTGACCTGAAGCTATACTTGGGACGCGAGCTGGCATTGATCCGTGATCAGTACAACCACTTCGTTCAGGAGGGCTCAGACGACCAGTTTGGAGAGTGACCCAGCAGGTCGGACTTCGACAACCTTGTGGAAATGGCAGTCCCGCTATTCATCTTTGCCGCTACCGTCTGTCGTTTTCTCCGTCAGCGGGTTTATGGGCCTCCTGAAACGTTGCTGCAGGAGGTATTACAATTCCAAACAAAGGACCACCACGTATCTGACCTCGACCCAGCATATCTCCCAGTACTGAGAAATCTTCTAAAGAGCTTTTCTACAGGCCACAAAAAGCTCAAAAGGCGCCACAGCATTGTTCAGCTGTTTCAGGACGTGGTCGGCCCGATTATCATCCTCGCAAGTCCCCTTTCGACAAAGTCACTCGCTCAGCTGCTTGGTATTCCAACAGCCTCCGTGGCGAGCATTCTGGGACAGCTACATTCGGTCCTGGAAGTCCCGCAGTCAAATGATGAGCCAGTCCGCTTGCTTCATCTCTCCTTCAGAGATTTCCTCCTCGATTCGAACATTGAGGAGAAGGAGTTTTTCGTTAACGAGACGGTAGCCCATAGAAACATGGCAACTAAATGTATACGAGCCATGGATCTCCTTCGAGAGGATATGTGTGATCTCCGACAACTCGGTAAGGAGGGTGCCATAATCGATCAAGAGGAGGTTGAGAGATGCATCCCGGCCCACGTTCGCTATGCGTGCTTATACTGGGTGTTGCACCTCCAACGCGCCAAAAACGCGATTTCCAGCCTCGATGAGGTTGACAACTTTTTGAGGTCGCACTTTCTACATCGGATCGAAGTCTTGGGCCTCATGCGACGAACGGAGGATGGTCTTGCGATGCTTCGGCAGTTAGAATTATTGAGCAGCGTAAGGAGCCCTCAACGACTGCAGTCCAGAAATATGTTGGCTTACATTGTAGCAGGAGAAGGGAGATCATACATTGACTGAAATTCTGAATGATGCTATTCAGATTGTTCAGTACAATGCTGCTGTCATCAGCGCCGCGCCGCTTCAGTTGTACTCTTCTGTGCTCATGTTTGCACCACGGAATAGTATCATTAGGCGCATGTTCGAAAAGACCAGGTCAAAATGGATCGCAAGCACGTCAAGAATAGACGAGAACTGGGATTCATGCGTTGTTGAAATTGATGGTGGTGTAGAATACCCTTCAATCCTGGTATTCTCGCACGATGATTCGTTCATCCTTTCAAGCTTGAGCCGTGAAACATACGATATATACAATCCTTCGAATACACTTCGACTTTTGCGAACTGATACAGGCGCATGTCTTCAGAAGTTTGAGGGCTATGACAACCTCACTGTCTCAGCTTGCTTTTCACATGATGCCTCTCTTGTTGCGTCCATATCCCAAAATGGAGAGATCCGGCTGTGGCAAACGAAGACGGGAGAGTGCATCTACACTTTCATTGATGCTACCGGTCGTGGAGACCATAACAATGATGTTCCCAGCCCGAAAGATGACAATGACAAAGGCGAAGCTCCTACTGATCATTGGATGGTTGCCAATACCAATACATTTACAAGTGGCACCGAAAGTCCCGATGATGTTGGAGGTGATCGGCGTATTATTTTCTCACACGACTCCTCTATCATCGTTTCGGTCTTTGTGTCTGGATATCTCAGCACCCAAAAATTGGGTTTACGACACTTTCGACTCTGGAGAACTGATACGGGGGAGCTCATAAGGTCGGTCGATGGCTTATTTTCGAATGACTGCGCCGTAGCTTTCTCAAGCGACAATGACCTCATTGTGGTGTCAGCCACGGCTACAGATGAGGGCATTCAAGGCCAAGTTTGGAATTTCAGCGAGCACGACTGTGTCAAAATGCAGAACCTTTACATGCCCTTTCTAGATAAAAAAAGCCGCCATGAGTTGATAAAGCTGAGCCTATCACCCGACACGTCACTCGCTGCATTTGCGTTGGGCGATGGCACCGTCTGGCTCTGGCAGGTTGAAACGGGACGGGCTATCCAGAAACTTGGTTGGAAAATCATGGACATCAGTGATTCTTCCTTGGTAATCTCGCCTGGTTCCTCATTTGTCGCCTTGCTGGTGGTTAGCAGATACACGCACGAACTTTCTCTTTGGCTGTGGCACACTAATACTGGGACTTCAGTCACTCTGGACTCTGTGGAGACGACTGGAGATGGCTTTGATTGCTTGCTGGTTTTCTCCCACGATAGCCAAGTTCTGACGGCGGCAACGGAGGACTCGATCCAGCTCTGGCGTACCGATACGGGTGCACGTATTCACGTGTTTCAAGACAAATTCACTCACACGTTAGCATCGGCCAACTCTAGGTCTCTTATCGCATCCGCTTCTGATGACGTGGTACGATTATGGCGTTACAACCTAGACGCACACGGCAGCTCTAATCACAAAGATCTGCTCGATTTCTCGAGTTCCACCCCGCTGCGTTTGTCCCATGATGCTTCCTTGGTAGCCTGTATAGACTCGGAAAGCCTCAGACTCTGGAGCACCGACACGGGGAGATGCCTCGGAGTCGCCAGCATCAGTGAACCTTGGGGTAACGATTGCGCGTTCTCGAGTGATGATTCACGCATTGCTGCTGCGGGTGCCGGTTGGAATCTTCATTTGTGGAACACCGAGGATATGTCATCAGTGTGTGTTCTCGAGACTGAAGGTGGAGGAGCAGCGGTGACTACATTCTCACAGGATGACCGGCTCGTCGCGTTAGGCGGGATCTTTACGGTCAGAATCTGGAGGACTGACAGGTGGGAAACCGACAGATGGAAGATTGTCGGTCTGCCCGACTTGGGTACAAATAGCGGCCACATCAAAGCGCTAGCCTTTTCGTCTGATGGCCGTTTCATTGCGGTATGTGCAAAGAGCTCAATCAAGCTTTGGGATGTGAATGCACGCCAGTACGTGTGGGGAATCTCTGACAGTCACTTTTCCTTTCACTCAATTGCATTCGCCAAAGACGACTTGCGTCTCGCCTGCAACGGCAAAGAAGGTTTGGGCAGTGAAAAAGTCTTTCTCTTCGCCTCCGATACTGGCAAGCACATTCAGACGATAGATATTGGCAAAAGACAGCCATTCCTTTCGTTCCACAACATTATTCACATTCTTACCGATGTAAACCTCTTCCTCCACCAGGATATTGATGACATTTCTAAGTTTCAAGGCTATGGGCTCAGCGAAAACAATTGTTGGATAATATGGAATGGATCTAATCTTCTCTGGCTGCCACTCAATTACAGACCGATGTGTGCGGCAACTGACGGGCGCACTGTTGTGTTCGGATGTGGATCTGGAAGACTGATTATGATGCGGTTTGATGATTACTCCGTCTGACTGAATGGGACAGAGGCTCGATATGGCCAAACAAGTGTCGTGGGATAGTCACCAAATGGGTGACGGTAGGAAAAAGCAAAAGGAAGATCGTAACTAGACATCATCACGATCATAGACGTAAGGGACTGGGCTTTATTTAAACTGATAATAGATGACTTGAAATTAAATATCCAAGACTAAGGAGGCAATAGTTTTCGGTCACCAGTTGGTTAAGTTGTTGCGTAAATTCTCTGAAAGAGCTTCCAAAATGGCAATGAGTAGCGAGGTAGTGAAGCAGTATTGAATCTTCCGAATGAGTAGGTACACTGCGATTGAGTCAACCAACAGCATAGCTGGACACGGCACGAAGTCGTGCTCCAAAGTACCAAAATATAATCGGCGCAGGAATGCCAATGCCAACACTGAGAAAGGCCAACACACTAGAACCCCATCCGTATCCCAGATTCTTGTTCAGCGACGCTGCAAACAGAGGAAACCCAAAGCCTGCCAAGCTGCGCAGAACCACGGCTGCAGCCAGCCCGCTTGCCGCGAAGCGCGTGTATGTGTCGATGATGTACCCTTGCATGCTTTGAAGGCAGACAATGGTGCCACCTGAGAGGATGGCAACGCCAATATTCGGCATGATCCAGTGAACGCGACCTTCCACGCTCCATCCGTACCAAAAGATGCCAATAGGTATGAGCGCGGAGCCAACAAACATGGATGGAACGCGAAACTCGGGGAGCCCCACGTCGTTGTTCTTCTTCTTGAGGTTGCGGTAAATGCGGTCAACAAAACGCATGTTGATCAAGATGCCCAGGATAGAACCCAGACCCAGGGAAATGTAGTTGAGTCCTCCGATTCCCGAGCTCTCGTGGTAGATGTCCGTCCAGACGCTTGGGTATGACACTGTAATCAAGTACGTCAGGCCAAAGATATAGGCCATATATAGAGCAATGACTTGCACGATTGGTTGTGTGAAAAGCATGCGGGTTGGTCGAACAATGGCTTGGCCAAAAGCACCGAGTAAGCTTTTGTTTGAGTCCTCGGCAGTGCGCAACTCGACATTTCCTGTTTCCTTTACTAGACGGTCTCGCTTTCTGGTCAAGAGAACAGGCGCGTAGGTCTCTTTCAGCCAAAACAGCCCTCCAAACTGTACAGCGGCCGCGACAATACTGGTCGACCAAAACACCCATCGCCAGGTTGAGTGCTCGCCGATGAACCCTCCGGCGATAGGACCGACGACTGGTCCAAGAAGAGGTGCAAGACTGTAGACGCCGACAGCCTTGCCTCGTTGTTCTGTAGCCCAACAATCGCTAAACGACAGTCAGGTCAAGACCAACCCATGGTAATCGCAAACACAATGTCTCGACGCACCTTAATGTTCCCGCTCCGACAGACAGAGGAGCACTCCCCCCAATCCCAGCAAGAAACCGAAACACAAAAAACTCGGCTTTGTTCTGCGCAAATCCGCAACCGAGATTCCAGGCCAGGTAAAAGAGATTGCTCAGCTGAAGAATGCGAGCGCGACCAAATATCTCGGAGACGGGGCCAAAGAACAGGGGACCCAGAGCATAGCCAAGGATGAAGATTGACATGGCCATTTCCGCCTCAATCTCCTTTGTCATGTTAAGGTCTTCTCCCAAGTCTGACAAGGCCGGGGCAATCATGGAGGAGGAAATGGGCGAGATGAATGTGAAGAGCGATACTGCAACCGTGAGAGCCCATTTGTCCTTCAAGGGCCAGTTCTTGGGGTTCTCGGGGTCATCAGGTCCATCCCAAGTGACGAGATTTGGATCCTTAGACGCGTTTGTGATTTGCTCTGTGGTGTCTCTTGCAGCCTCGAGATCTTTCTCGGCATCGTCATTGCCGACCTTTTCTGCTCCTGTCATTGTTGCTGATTCGGGATGATCTGGGTCTGTAGGCAAGGAATCATGGGAGGGTGGTCTGGACTGCATGGCATTTATGGGAAATGATATGTCTATAGTATGATCTATGAAAGAGATTCTTCGGTATTATTCTTGACACGTTTCTTGTTTATATTTGTATCCCATTGACAATGTGGCCAGGGCCGCCTGATTTGGTACTTCGGATTTTGAGGGCGTCAAAACCCGAACGACTCCAGCCGAATTGACAAAACCCGAGTCTGTGGTCGATCTCATGATATAATCGTCATTCAGATAGGGACAATATCAGATGAAATAAGACCAAATATTGTTTTCTCTCATAATTATAACGAATTATTAATTATCCCGGCATGTTTCAGTAACGATGAGATTTCTCAAAGACTTGACATCCATTGAAACGCAAGCTTGA
Organism: Rugonectria rugulosa; assembly: GCA_023509875.1. Taxonomy (NCBI): domain Eukaryota; kingdom Fungi; phylum Ascomycota; class Sordariomycetes; order Hypocreales; family Nectriaceae; genus Rugonectria; species Rugonectria rugulosa. The sequence goes on from JALNIO010000486.1 coordinate 47,020, forward strand.
GTACGGTTCTCCAATCCTGAGGTGACTTTTGCCATGCTGACAACACACGATGCCGTCTTGGAATCCTGGTTAAAATCCGACCTCCCTGTTAGCAATGGGACTCGGAGTTTAACAGAAGCCAAATTTCAATGATGATTTGATGCCGGGTCAATTACATGGTACATATTCTGGATCTTATTCTAAGCCCCTTAAGTATGCTTGCCAGAGTCTTCACGGTGATAACCGGACCAATCGAGATCCTACGTCATGCTTCAGCTTCTACTTTCTTCGACATCGCAGCCTAGCTATTCCGTACAATTCCCATGTAAAATGTTCACTATCGAATAGGTTCATCAAGGCGACAGGGGCGCTAACAAACCTCTAGTGTTTAACCCCGTTGGCTGCCTAAAGCCCCAAGATGTATGAAATGGCAATGAACTCAGCAAAAGAGTAAAAAATCAACTTCAATCTCACAGACAATCAATTGCACCATGAGTACCTTGCCAGAGTCCTTCGCTACCTTCTCCGTCACGTCCGGGTCACTTTGCTTTGGTGACTTGGGCAACATCTGGTCTGGCGCCTCAGCCCCTCCCGTTCAAAATTTCCCAGTTACTTCAGCCGGAGCATCTGGCACAGTCAAAGTGCAAAGCATGGAATACAACATCTCTGCTAAGAATGGCACATGGATAGCGTACAAACTCATCGACGCTCGGACGAAACTTGCCGCTGCGTGGTTCGTCTGCCACGAGGACACGAACCCCGAGCAGGAAGTTGACAAGATCCTCCGTGTTTCTGGTTCGCCCTACGAGGAGAACAGCGGCAGTAATTTCAACGACGCCAACACGCAGTCAGAGGGCGTCTTTGTCATCAATCGCTACGACTGGAGCTGGTACGACTGGCGAGGAAAAGAGATGCGGAAAGAACCCGAGGAAGACGAAAATGTGTCCGCGGTCATGCACGAGGCGACTGGCCTGGTTGACTACGCCCATTCAAAGTCTCTTGTTACCGAGTGGAAGGACCAAAGGCCGTATCGCGAGCGGCCAGCTTCACAGTATGGAATCTGGATGCCCATTCCCGACGGGGAATACATGTTTGGGCGCTTCGGATTTGAGGACTCGCGCACTGCAGCCCAGTCGTTTCTGTTCTTTACGACCAATACTGTGTTTAACGAGACGGCGTTTGAAGGACGGCCACAAACGCTCCGATGATCCAAGACATCGACGCAGATCGAGTTAGCTGGGAGCGGCGCATATATTCCGGTAGTTTTGCGTCTTCTTGCATAATCCTCTCAACCTAGTGTCGAACCTTTGTTACATGTTTGGTTTACTATAAGTGGATTGCCTGACAAAGAAACGATTGTCTCCATGAGTAGTCCTATGTATGCATGTCCCGAAATGTGAGGTCAGTTTTCATCCAACGTAACAAAGATCCAGTCGTGTCATCGTGAAGTGGATGCCAAGTTTATCTGATGAAAACGGTCTCAAAGCTTGTAAGTTGCTTGCCGTACCAATTCAGGACATCAACCCAGTCTACAAGTACTTGGAGAAAAAGTCGGCCGCCTGCTTGTATCCTCTCTCATACTCCGTGCGGTTGGCCTCATCATCCAGTTTTGCGCGTGCTCCCATCCATCCGTGAAACATGGTAGGGTATGTCTCAACCTCGCCAATCTTGCCCGGCTTGCCCAGAATTTCCTTGAACTGAGCTACAACGTCTGCAGGCTCACCCGGAGAAGCAAGCAGGATGTGAGGAGCGTTGGTGTTCTCGGCATCTTTGGGGTTCAGTCCTCTTAATTCGACATTAGCTTTCAGTCAACGGGCTCTCATTCTACGTACTCGCGTTGGAGTAGTGATCGGGGTAATAGGGAGGCATCCTTACCCGGGGTGTGCAGTACCACTGACGGTAAACTTTCGTCCCTTGCCTGTGTTATCCTCGCCGCATGCAAGAATGGCAATTTTTCCCTGGAAAATGGTCAGATGCTTTCATATCCATCTTTGGGTGCACAAAGAGTACTTACACCCCAGCAGAGGCCAAAGATGCCAACGTGGTCCTCAGCCTTTGGCCACTTGGTACCAATTTCCTCACGAATCTTGAGAATCTTTTCGAGGTTTGTGCCAAAGTTGGCAGGACCGGCCAGAAACTCTTGAATCTTCTTTTGCTTCTCCTCCGTATCGGTAGGCACCAGTGACTTGTCGAGCGGTTTGCCGTCCAACAAGTCTGGAACCAAGACCAGGCCAGAAGTCAAGGCGGCCAGACGGTCAGCGCCTTGAATTGTCTGCGATACAGCACCAATGACGTCATAAATATCAATGATGGCTCTGTCTGCATCTTCGCTTCCAACAATATCTATGAATGCTTAAGTGAGTTCTCTTGGTAGCGTGTCGCGTGATACGTACAGGTATTGACACCGGCAACTGTCTCCCATCGACCCTTGTTCTCGTACTCGGCCGACACGGGGGCCAGCTCACAACACGCCTTGCTAGCCATGGTGTTCGATTCTCTGAGTAACTACAAAAGAAGTAGTAGCAGTAGTCTTGAAACTCTGAATGGTGCTGAAGGATGCTCCTCTTACTAAAGGATTGATTGTGAGGGGTCTTTATACCTTTAAATTGTTGTATAGACGCCGCGTTTCAAGATCTTTCAAGATCTGCAACGATTTGTCAGTGATACCGGATTTAACGACCTCAATTCCGGATTTAGTGTACTTTTCTCATGCATAATCAACATTTATCAGTCGACGTAGTCATGTCTCATGTAATTACGGCAGGTTGATGAAGAACTGAGAGAAGCCGGCCCACATCGGCACCGATTCGGCAAACTCGTATTAGGCACGACCAGTTTCTTCACTTTATTTTGGCATGTTGACAATATGATGCAGAGGATCAATGTTTCTTACGATAATCTATCTTCATTGAAATGAAACTCATTTTTCTATTTTCTGATCGACCGCATTCGTTTCCTCCTTGATATCGAACCAAAATCGCATACGAGCCGTCAATCCACCAACTACATGTTCAAAATGGCCAGCGTACCAGCCAAGGGCATGCACGACAACGTGCCACCGGAGATATCACCCGAAAAGGCCACTGAAAAGTCCGGCACATGCCATCCGATATCAGCTTCTGAGCCTCCAGCAATCGATGAGAAAGACGTCACGCAACCCGACAACCTACCCAAGGTGGAAGAGGGTCGCCCAGCCGAAGACACCTCTGGTCCTCCCTACACCATCTTCACGCACTACGAAAAAGCCGGGATAATTGTCCTCGTATCCTTTCTTGCCATCATCTCTCCCCTGTCTAGTACAATCTACTTTCCAGCCCTTACATCTATTGCGGAGGACCTGAACGTGTCCATCTCATTGGTGAACTTGACAGTCACGACGTATCTGGTAAGTCACCAGTCAGAACTTGGTGCTCGCAGGACTCTATGATCTGACTACGCCTATAGATATTCCAAGGGATTGCACCATCTTTCATAGGAAACTTCTCTGATACATATGGACGTCGCCCTGCGTACATGATTTGCTGCGTCATCTATCTTGCTGCCAACATTGGTCTCGCGTTGCAAAACAACTATGCTGCTCTTCTTGTCTTGCGGTGCCTTCAAAGCTGTGGTAGCAGTGCAACCATTGCTCTAGGAAGTGCCACGGCGGCGGACATGGTCACAAGGGCCGAGCGTGGAAAGTATCTGGGCTATGCTGCAATGGGTGTTACACTTGGCCCTGCCCTAGGCCCTGTCGTTGGGGGTCTTCTTGATGAATATCTCGGATGGCGATCCATCTTTTGGTTTCTCACAATTCTTTCGGGTGTTCTCTTTTTCATCATTTTCGTCTTTCTCCCCGAGACTTGTCGAGCTGTCGTTGGCAACGGCAGTGTCTCTCCGCCCTGGTGGAATATGTCGTTGATGGGATATCTCAAGCAACGTCAACAGGGCACTGTTCAGTCAGCACCAGAGAAACCTAAGCGCAAACGCCCAAACCCGTTCGCAACTCTGAAAATCATTACCAACAAACAGACTGGACCTATCCTTGCCTTCAGTTCCGTCATGTACGGCGGTTACTACCTTGTCCTGACAACATTGTCAACGCAACTGAGCTCTCGCTTTGGATACTCGTCAGTCGTTGTCGGGCTGTGCTATCTACCGATCGGGATTGGTAGTATCTGCTATCGTTACACGGGAGGATATCTGATGGACTGGAATTTTCGGCGACATGCGAAAAAAGCTGGAATAGAAATCGTCAAGAATCGCCAGCAGAACCTCGACCTTCTTCCAATTGAGCGAATGAGAGTGGAGATATCTCTGCCTCTCGTCTATGCATCTTGCGCCATGGTCATGATTTATGGATGGATCATGGACAAAGAATTGGCTCTCGCAGGCATCGAAGTATCTCTCTTCTTCTGCGCTGTAGTCTTCTCCGGGGCACTCAACAATCTCAACACCCTGATTGTGGACTTGAACGTAAACTCAACTGCCACAGCAGTAGCCGCAAACAATCTTGCACGATGTCTTGTTGGTGCTGGGGCAGCTGCAATTGCGACGCCGATGATTGATCGATTGACGCTGGGTTGGACGTCTGTCTTTGTTGCTGGAGTCTGGGCAGTCTTTAGTCTTTTACTATGGATGGTGATGATTAAAGGTCAGATGTGGAGGAAGGAAAGTAAAAAGGTAGCTGAGAATTAAAAAGAGAAAGGGGCTTTCTGGTGATTTGATCGATCATCATTGATTTCAGGCGCAACATCTTTCTACAATATTCATTTTCTGTCAGACTACCCTTTCTCGAAAAATGGCTTCACTCTAGGGTAGTCTCACTAAGTAATCTACTGCCTAACGATGCGTCATTGGACACGTCTGCAATTGACGAGTTCATTCCTCATCAACTTTACTACTCCAGAAACCCCTCGACTTATAGACTTGGATGGAAAGGCGCAATCCTCCAGCATCAGGCGACTCCAGCCGGCCTGATCCTCAGCAAAAGCCTTACCTCAGCTGCGAGCTCTGCAGAGACCGCAAGGTAAAATGCGACAAACTCGACCCCTGCACAAACTGCGTTTCCCACGGCGTCGTCTGCAAGCCCGTGAAACGCTTGAGGCTACCCCGGGGTAGACACGCGTCACGCGCTCGACAAAATGCTCGTGGGAACGATGGTGTCTCTGAGGATGTGAATCATCGCATTCACCGGCTCGAGGCCTTGATTGATGAGATGCGCGCCAAGTCTGTGAGCGCTGCTCCAGAGGGGCCGGGAAGCTCGCAGTCACAGGTTCGTGTCTATGCGCCAACTTTTGGGTGTTTCTGAACTGAAATGTCCGTTTCAAATAGCCTATAAATCCACCAGCAGCATCGATTGTTTCATCCAATCCGGCGAAGGGCGGAACTGAGGGCGCAAGTTCGACATCCTCGCATACTTCCAAAGACACGAACGCCTGGGCTCAACGTCCCGAATCTTTTTGGGAGAAGCTAGCATCTGAAGTAAATGCCCCATCGCTTGCAGTTAAAACCCCAACAAACTAACCTTAGATCAATTATTAGATCCATGGCCTCCGTGATGTTGTCGAGTCAGCGCTCGATGATGCTGAAGATGACAGTGCCCAGGCACCAGCCCCTGCTCATGGCATGTCAATTGCCAGACTCATGGCCCCAATCAGTCTCAGCAATCCGACCTCAGTATTGGATTCTAGTACGGAGTCGTCGAATTGGCCACTGGATTCTGTCAAGAGTCAACTGTGTCAAATTTACCTGGCACAAGTCGACCCCATCATCAAGATTCTGCATCGCACGTCCTTGGAGAAATGGATGGTGCGAGGGGAGGGTTATTTCGAATACCCGGATCATCACCCAACTCTCAAAGCGCTCAGTGCTGCTGTCTACTTTGCTGCTGTTAGTAGCCTGTCTGAACAGCAGTGCTTCACACTCTTTCAGCTGAGTAGATCCAGCCTAGTGACTCGATGTCGAGAGGAATGCGAGGTGGCCATCGAGCGATCCGGATTACTTGCGACAAGGGACATTAATGTTCTCCAAGCCTTTGTTCTGTATCTTGTGAGTATCTCATCATTGGGTCCCCCACCTCAGGACTACGATTGACAGAAATCCCAGTACGCTCGTAGAATAGAAGACAGGAGCAAGGCCGTGTGGACATTGGTCGCTGTAGCGGTTCGAATTGCCCGCGGTCTTGGCCTTCATCTCCCCACGCAGAAACAGACGGAAAGCTTCTTTAGGCAGCAAATGAGATTGCGCCTTTGGCTGACCCTTTCCCTCCTGGATATGCAGTCTACCTTTATCCAGGCGACTGAACCACTCATCACTCGCGACGAGGTGGCCTCCTCTTTAGCGCTGCTACGACACATTAACGACTCTGACTTTGACCGAGCCACGACAATTCCTGTCAATAGTAGGGAGGATCTTACAGATATGACCTTTGCGCTAGTTACATACCATCTTCAAGTAGTTGGCCGCGTTCTCAACTTTGTTGGAGACGATGCCAGAGATTCCGACAATACCTCGAGAACCAGTGACTCGGACATACGGCAACAGTACGCCCAGCAATTTGAGGATAACGCTCTCCGGCTCCTACGATTTTGTGATCCGGAATCATCATCCCGGGCTTGGATGACCTGGCATGGCACACAATGCTTGGTGGCTGGGATCCGGCTCACCTTGGCCCGTCCATTGCATGGCGCACCGGCACCTACACCACGCATGAGCACCAACGCCGAGCTACTACGGATGAGACTCGAGGTCCTGGAGAAGACACATCTAATGCTGACTGATCCTCGAGCGGAGAGCTTCAGATGGTACGTTGCTGTCCCGTGGCATGTCGTAGCCATGGCGATTGCGGAATGCTACGTTTGCACCGACGCGGCTCTGATCCGACGAGCTTGGCCAGTCATCGAGGCCTTGTACCAACAACACGAGGCGCTGATTGCGCGTCATAGCGGCGGCGTACTTCGTGGACCCTTGGGTAAACTCATGCGCAAAACGCGTGAGAAGGTACAGGCAGTGGTAGAGTCTTCGGAAGTGATGGATACCAGCCTGGCGGCAAATACTGGAGGCAATGCGGGAGTGCCAGGCCAAGCGATTGAGGGGAGCCAACCTATCCCGAACTTCTTGCCATCAACAATGCAGGATCCAACACCAATTTGGGATTTCACCACCTTGCCTCAGGATATCCAGGCTATCCCAGGCGGGACTGACACAGTTGATGAGTCTTGGAATATCTGGGATAGCTTCATGTCAGAAGTGCCCTGGGATGACATTGACGATTTTGGTTCATTCTCTTTCAGAACCCTATAGATAATCTTGAGCCTCATTTCGTAAAAATTCCTGTTACTGAACTACTCATGCATGGCTCCGTAAATGATAGTGAATGGTGCACTTGGCCCCTTCGTCCTTCAAAGTCAATCTCTTTCAATGATTCTCGCCAATTGTGTTTACGGCCGCTTCGTAAATACGAGCGGACACTCATCCTGAAGAAATAATGTCAGCACATGGAACTCAAAGCCAAAATCACAGCACTTACCATTGGAAACAGCGTCGCAAACACCTTAATCTCCTCCGACCGACTCGTAGCATGATGCACCCAATCAACCTCCAAAGCCGCCTTTCCAATCATCGCCACCATCGTAAGCGGCACATACTTTCGCGCCAGGCAATCATGCGCACCCGTCCCAAAGACCAACCAATTCTTCGTCTTGCTCTCGGCGTCGCCCGTGATCCAACGCTCCGGGTTGAACACGTTAGGGTCTGGGTACGCCTCTGGGTCGTGCAAGGCAGGGTAGCACGACGGGACGACCATGGCGCCCTTGGGGACTGTATAGTCTGGCGTGACGGGGAAGGCTTTTGTGGCGAGGTAGGGCACGAAGATGACAGGTGGACGATAACGAAGGAGTTCCTTGACGACGGCGTTGGTGTAGGTCAGCCTATCAAACATGCTCAGCTCAAAAGGGCGGGTTTTGTCACCGTCGCGCACGGCAAGGTTTTCTTCTCGGAGGCGGTTGAGAACATCAGGTCTCTGAGCGAGGATCTGGAAGAGCCAAGTCGTAGCACTGCTAGATGCATCCTGCGACGCAAACAGAAAGGTAAACATTGTCTGACCAATCTCCTCGTTTGTAAACGCGCGGATGAGACTTGTCGGCTTCTCTGCTTTGGTGTCTCCTGCAGCGAGCTTCTCGCGGTACTTGTTGGATTCCATCATGTGCTGAACCCATTGATCAACAATACACGTAGGCTCAGCGCCAGAAGCCATGTTTTTTTTGCAGGCAGCAGCGCACTTGGCAAATTCGTCGAGGACGTTGTCTGCGATTCGCTTTCCCCACCAGCATTTGGTGAAAGGAACGTAGATGGAAAAAGGAATGTTGACCAGCTCCAGTGCAGCAGTGACAAGGTAAAAGTCATCGGCAATCTTCTTGACGGCATCTTGGGAAATGTAATCCCCAAAGAAGGTCCGACACGACAAGGCACAGTTGATCTCTCTGAAGAGCGCCATGAATTTCAGGGGTTTGCCTCCGTTGGCTTCGCTCGCAGCGACGAATTTGCCGAAATAATCCGCATAAACCTTTTCCTGGACAGGCAGATAGACACTCAACGCCTTATTCGTGAAGAGGCCAGTAAGTCCCCTGCGGAATTCCGCATGAGCCTTCCCGTTGAGGAATACCCAGGCCGTCGGGCGCATTATCTCGGTCGCGATGGGAACGATGCATGGTCTGGTGTAGGTGGGGGACTTGAAGACTTTGTGGGCAATGTCGCGGTCCGAAGCGAGAACGACAAATCTAGACAACATGATACGTCAGTCAGGTTTAGGATGTTGCAGGTCAAGAGACGTACTTGTGGAAGACGGAGACGCAGCTGAGAGGACCGCTGGCCCACTGAGCAAGATAGGCATCGAATTTGGGGTAGAGTGCCTGGATGAATGGGCCCATGAAGGGAATCTTGAATCTTGGTCCGGCTATTGGACCTTTTCGCCAGAGGTACATGACTGAAAGGCGTCAGCAAGGGATATTGTGCTTCATGGAGATTCGTACCTTGGTCATAAGCCACGAAAATTAGTAAAAGGGTCAAGGCCATTTGCCCGTTGGTCCAGTCGGACAAGTAACTGGAGAGAAAGCCATCCACTTGTATTGGAGCGTCCATCTGGTACTCTGTTCCATTGTCCATGGCGGACAAGGAGCTTTCGTCAAATATCATCGTTGTGGTTGATGGTTGCTGCCACTCCCAAGGTATGAGCTCCAGGACTGATCTTTTAGCAGAATTTTCATTCGAGAGAACCGGGAATGTCAAGTAATTTATACGATATTGGAGCCACATCAGTCCCAGAGCGTACAGTTCGAGATTGGTCAAGTCCCAACGAGTTCTTGAGCTCCAACCTGGTGCAATATGACGGTGAGTTGGATGGACCAGGGTGGGGTGTCTCTGGACCGAGTTGACAACCACACTCTGGCGTATTCGTACTGTTTCCTGAGCTAAACATTGGTCAATTCGTGAAATTTCTCTTCGAATTCGTTCCATCTCATCTACCCTTCAATACTTTCCCATAGGGTTGTTCATGATCAAGCGTGTTGCTCATCCGCTTCGGTCCTAGACTCCGATCACGAAAACAGGGGTCATCCACGCCAGTTCGAGTTCACCCGCGTATTTTCAGGTTGTCGGAGACTAAACCTATTCAGTACTAGACTCCGATTCCTCTGTGTTGCGCCGTGTGACGCACGACAAGCCAACATGTTCTTTTGCTTTGCATGCCCGATTGGGGCAGCCTTTGTGATTAGAAATAGTAAGACCTGGTGGTCTGACTGCTGTCATATTCTCATTGCTAAAATCTCTTCCCATCTCTGGTGTAGGATTTCTCCCTGTTGGGTCCTCAGCCAAAGGACCCTCTCTAAATGTGCCACCACGTCCTCCCACGTCTGCAAGCCAAGAGCACCCGCACTGTTGTAAGCTTGCTTTGTGAACCACTCATGCGCATCTGTACCGATTGTGGATTCTAATCCAACAGAAAGAACCCAGATGCCCACAGAACTGTAGATCTCGTTCATTGTAACCAACCTTTCAAGGTACCTTTGTAGTTTGAGTAAAATGGTATGCACGAGGCCCGCGTGCGAGTAATATGTTGTTCCATGTAGAATGAGAATATGAAGTGCCAGCGCATATCGAAGACATTCAGAAATGACTGCTCGGTTCGAATTGACAGGTAGGAATGGCGACAATAGCAACAGCTTATGCACCACAAAACACGTCAAATCATGCAGCTCGGTACTCGTTAACCGTGAAAGCCGCGGAGGGTGAAAAATGAAGCGAAGGCGAGCCAAAATGGTCCGTATCGCAGGATCAACATCAAGGTGATCCAATGTTATGTCTTGAGAAGCAGGATCGCCTGACGCAAGCTGCCACTGCAGGGTCGGGCCAATGCCGCTTCCGAACCCGAGATCATCTTGGATCTGGAACTGAGGCGCCCCTGTCACCAACATCGAAACCCTATTGAGGACTGTTTAGCATAATGTTTGAGCCTTCGCCCGTGCAGCTCTCACCAAGGAACCATCCTCGCCGTCAATGGACTCGTGCGCTTAACTTCACCAATGCCCCCTCTGATGTCAATCATCCGTATCACCCCGTCAATATGCATTCTGCTGGCCTCAATATTGCCTTTGCCATGCTATTTATGTCAAAAGTCAGCCAGATTGGTTGCAGCAGCCGGAATAAATCGTTACCTCAATAGCTGCTAGCGTCACGACCGAATTCAACGTTTCATCTTGTACCGCCAATGATGAATCTTGAATTTTCTGTCTCACAAGGGATACCGAATCCATCATCAAAAGTTCTGAAATCGGGAACCCATTCTGTGCCCTCAGTTCTTCGTCTAGTGATGCCGTCTGCAAGGACACGTGAAACAACGCCGGATCTGCCAAAGCGCGCGGCCACCACGAGACAATGAAAGGATTTGACTCCGTGCTCACATCCAAGGGATAGTATTGGAACGCAATATTTGACAGGACTAAGTGAGTTAGCCGGGTTCCCGGAAGACATCAGATGAGAGCCTTACAGTGTTGCATAAGTCTTTGAACATGTTGCCGCGGAAGTCTCGTCTGCGGGTGCGAATCAAAGGGATCAAAGGACGCATCTATCGGCTTTAACTGCACTACCGAACCATCCGGATCCGCGGCGGTGATGCGCTCATCTTTGGCGATGCTTGGTGATGAGCCTTCGTCATTGACCTCAACGAGCGATCTACCAGGACTTGCTCGCGCCGAACTGTTTTCGGTAAATGAGGTCAAAGGCTCGTTGGCATAGGCGCAAGTCACGTCTCTCTTGATGCACCGAGAGCACCGGGGCGTTCGGAGATCGCAACTATGCTTTGCCTTCGCGCAGGCATCACAGGACCTACGCAGGGATGTGCGCATATTTAGAGAAAAGAAATGAGCCGACTATTCGCGCATGGTCTGAGATTCTAAAGATGTTGGTCGTGTCGCGAAATGGGCGGATTCACAAGTTGTCGAGGATTGAGATGAGCATTATCGGAGAAGCCAAGTTGGTTCACAGTGCCAAAACGTCTTGGAAATTGTTCTTGCCTTGATCTGTAAGAAATTATTACGAACACGATAGTGGCGCCACTAAGATGTGGGGCTTACCAAGAATAGCCTAATGCATTATTTGTTATTCGTAGAGTTACGGATAACCTTGGTACAGATAACCACGTTCGTGTGGCGCTGCAATTGTGGCTAAATACTCATCCCATTACTACAGGCAAGTCATTCCAGTCAGTCGAAGAGCACCCTTGGTAAGTGTTGAGACCAATTGAACAAATGCCTTTCTGAAAATCTCATGCTAAACATCTGCTACGCCTTAGACTTAATAATAGCCATCCTGACGGTCATCTACCCGGCAGAGAGGAGCGTTCTATTAATTTTATTCTTCAGGTTTACTACACATCTTCTAGGTTACATGTACATTACAATAATGAGGGCTTACTATATATATCAAAGCCAGCTTGGTTAGTCAGGTAGCCGATCATGATTTAGAACCCGGCTAGGACTTTTGGTAGAAAGGAAGAAAGAAATGATTCCCTGCCTTGCTATCTTCTGCCACATGCATGCTGAATTCTCTCCCCAAATTCCTGCAAGCCTGCTTCCAAACTTCCTTCGTATCGTTGCTTGGCTTCGGGACTGGCCTCGAGACCAGCTCCAAACAGGAGCCCTGATCTTCAGGCAAACCTGGCAGAAAACTGAGGACGCCTTTCACAATTTCGCTGTACTGGATGTACATCTTGCTCAATTTCGGCATCTTGCATGCAGCATGGCCGGCAGCGAGAAAGACCGCATCCAACATTTCGGGATTTACTCGATCTCGAAAATCATAGTCACGACCTTCACCTGGCATGTCGCCGTCTTCTTCGTCTTCCTCCTCTTCTGCTTCTGGTGCTTCATCATCATCATCTTCTTCTTCATCCTCGAAGGCCTGAAAGGGAAAGACAGTGCTAGAGTCGCCAGTGACTAGCCACTCCCCTGAAGGGAGTACCGAATGGAAAAAGACGGAGAAACATTCCATGTCGGGCCACTTTGACGACTCCTGCGACTTTTGATCCAGGGGCCACATGATGGTAGTGCCCACACTTGCTTCAACATGGAAATGGGTGAGACTTTTTCTCTGAGATATATCGCGGAGGGCTTCACTAAGAGGATCACTCATAGTGTCTGGTGGAAGGATACTTGGCGGCTTATATGAATGATCTCTAGGGGCTTCCCGGACATAAGCAAGTTCAAAGTGCTCAAGAGAGCGTGGAAGCTTGCAGAGACCATCGGTAAAGTCTTCCAGAGTATGTGTTAGCAATCACGGAACAGGTCTTACTTCTCAGGTACCATTTGATACTCACCGTCTCTTACTATCATTCTGACGCCTACGTCCCTCTTTTCGTCATCACTCAGTCTCCACGACACCTTTCTCAATCGTGTCATCTTTGCTGGCCATGGTGCAAATTGCCTCTGGGTTAAATAGAATGCTAATAGAATCCTTGCTCCCAAGTGTTGTAGAAAACTCGCAAATCTCAGGCAATTCGGGCAGGGTATCTTCAAGCGCCGAGAATAGATTCAGGTAAGAGAGCTCGAGTTCACCATCTACTAAGAGATCACGCTCGCGTACAGGAAATTCAGAAGTTTCGTATGTGGTGTCCAGTTTTGGCGTCGGGATCCGCAGCCTGAGAGACAGCAGGGGCGATTCACGATGGGGTATGCGCTGGAGGAGACGAAATATCCGTTCCACACCTTCATTAAAGGCGTCGTTATTTTCTCCAAGTTCGGATCCGATAACTTCGTCCTCCTCCTCTGAGTCTTCCCAAGACGGAAACACAAAGTTGATTTGGAGCTCACGGAGATGAGAGAGCCGATCAGGAGTCAAAACAAACTCGGCCGCAATGAATACAGTAACGGTCGTTGTTAAGGACAGTTCCCGAAAGGTCCTGGCCTCGACGTGCCATTGCCATTGACGATTGATGGATGCGTAGGGAGCAATTGAAGTGGGACGAGGCTGATCAAGGCCATGTCTGTCGGGATGGCGCCCGCGCAGAAAGTCGACGATCCTTCCAATGATTTCGGGCGGGAGCTTTTCCATGGTGAACGTTAGTGGACAGACAACAATGTGCTGGGAATGGCTTGCGGCCAGATGGAATCAAGAGCAAAAAATAACAAAAAATAAAATGGCGGGACCACGTTCACGATTGCTGGCTCTAACTAAGGGGTTCGACATCGCAATTTAAAAAAAAGTAAATACTTGCAGGGATTGG